>JAVXUP010002092.1:0-161159 GCA_033070095.1 Escallonia herrerae | reverse complement strand
TCTGCCTTCTTTCTTTCATCTTATCTCTATTAAAACTTTAACGACAATTTTTAACAAAATGTTTTTAGCATATATTTTTTTAAGAAATTTGGCATGCTCCGAAGACCTTGGGCGCGTGAGTGGACGCGTTCGGACAGCCACGTGATTTCAGACGCACTGGGTCCCACTGGAGCCGCATATTCATAACGCCCAGCAAAACCACACGGAAGTTACTGTGTGCGGGAAGTCAAAAGTACTTTTACTGCGTGCCCACTGGCAGTAATTACAAGAACCTTCTGAATCCCAATTAGGTTTACATTCATCCGGGGAGCAAAAATCATTCACCGAAATCAAATCGGGAAGTGATGGAATCCGGCGAGAACGACGACGAAGGACGGTGTAGGAGGAGGGGAACTCCGACCTGGAGGTGCAAAGAGAGGGCTTTGACCGGTCAAACCCTCTGCTCCAAGCACTTCATCCTGTACATTCGTTCACGAGATATCATCCGGCAGAAACGTAAAGCATCTCAGGCTGCGCCGGCCTGTCAAAGTTCCGGCGGAAATGTCGCTTCGACAGTTCGCTGGGAATGTGGGGAAGCGTCCGGTGAAAATGGTGGAAATCAGGGGCAGAGTAGTCACTCTCAGAAATGGGAAGGGGCACAGGCCGCTCCCGCCGGCGAGGGTCCCTGCGGAAATGGTTTACCGGCAGTTGGGAAATTATCCGGTGAAACTGGCTGCATTGTACATGGTGGTGTTCAGGTGCAATTTGGGAAATTTGGTGGAGGTTTAGGGTTTAGTGATGAAGGAGCTGATACTGCGTCAGGTGGTGGAGGTGGGAGTGTTGAGCGGAAGGGGAAAATTGGGAGACCAAAGGGTTCGATGAATAAGAAGAAAAAGCTGGAAATGCCAGGTGGAATTGTTGTAAATGGTGGTGTTGAGGTGCAATTTGGGAAAGTTGGTGGAGGTTTAGGGTTTAGTGGTGGAGGAGCTGATATGGCGTCAGGTGGTGGAGGTGGGAATGTTTCGCGGAAGGGGAAAATTGGGAGACCAAAGGGTTTGAAGAATAAGAAGAAAAAGCTGGAAATGCCAGGTGGAATTGTTGATGGCAGTGAGGTTGTTAAGGAAAAGGCGAAAATGGGGCGGCCAAAGGGGTCAAAAAATAAGAAGAAAAACCTTGTAGAAGGTGTTGCTGGCAGTAGTGATGCTGTGGCGGGGATTGTTAAAAAGAAGGATGGACGTGGGCGGCCAAAGGGTTCAAGGAATAAGAAGAAACCAATTCATGCTGCCAATGATGGCTTATGTGAGCATGTAGCTCAGATTATGGAGAATGAGAAACCAGCTGTGGGAGTTAAGGAATTTGAGAGTGGAAAATGCGAGGGTGATAATGTAGTACGACAAGGTTCGCATTCAGAAGTACCAAATGTTTTTGTTGGACATCAGAATTATGCTGGTGAAGTTAATGGAATTGATGACGGTGTAACGCAGAGACGCAATCGTGGCATAACAAAGAGGTCTAGGAAAAGGCCGAGGCTGATCATTGCTGGTGAAATCCAAATTGGTCATCGTAAATTGGAGAAAGATTTGGCTACCAATGTGAACCCTATAGAGTGCTTTTCTGAATCTAATGGTATGCAGAAAAGACCTAGAGGAAGGCCGAGGAAAGCCACATGTGCTGGAGTAAGTTCTTATTGATTCTTTTTTATCTAATTGGTGATTAACTTGTTATATGCAATCTGTTAATATTAGCTTGACAGAAGGAACTTGCTAAGAGTTATTTGCTGGCTTCCTGCTGCTCCACTGGAAACCTTCTTTTGAAGTATATTGGTATAATTCACTCCCCAAAAAAGGCATTCAAATGCCACAGTAAGGCATGCCATATTGGTAAATTTTGAGACATACTTCTCGTTTGGATGAGGTGTAGGAGCAGTTGGTGGCAGACAATCGGGGAATCCAATTGCGCTGAGCACCCGAGAGGTGTCTGAAATCTCTTTCAAGTGATAGTTTGTCTGGGATCAAATACACTTTAATACTGGGGTTGCTGTAGTGTTCACTCAAGTCTCAGAACCATGTTTTGACTGGTTGGACCAATAGTTACAATTCAGTGGAGTTGAACCTTGATGCAAATTTTCATTAAAAAAAAAATGACAAATGACAACCTTTATTTGGAATTATGGCGTCAATAAAGAAAAAGATGATAGAAAAATGACGATATGGGGCGTGTTGGTCTACTATCTAAGTGTTAGTGTACTTTTTAGGTTGGATTGAACTGAATTGCAAGTGTAGCATTTGATTGATATGAAAATGATTGTTAGGTTGAAGTAAACAGTAGCAGTGAACTCTTGAGTCTTTTCTGGTATTCAATCCTAAATTATTTGTGACGTGGGTGTTGCTGTCCAACAAGGTGACAATAGCACTCTCTCTCTCTCTCATCAGTCCTTGTAATGTACATATGCGGGACTGACTTACGATGTCTGTCCAGGCAATACTGGCTAGACTTTTGTTGCTTGCTGTCCTTGTATTTTGGCTCGGGAGCAAAGCAAATTTAACGACACATTTGCTTAAAAGCTTATTCTCAAGAAGAGGAAGGACGAAAAGCAATGATGGAATATCACTAATATGCTTGCACTTTTGTAGATGTATTATTTTGTTGTCATTCCAGTAGAGTGTCTGAAAGCATTTCCTTTTCACTTTTCATCTGGAATTCCCTGTCATTCTGATGAGATTATATTATTCAGGAGTTCACGAGTTCGAGATTGGAGCAGGGCACTTTGTTGTGTCACCAGTGCAAGAACTATAAACCCAATGTCATCATTTGTTCAAATTGCAAAAGGAAACGCTACTGCTACGAGTGCCTAGCAAAGTGGTACTGAGAATTTTATCTTGCTTGTTTAGAAGTAAAACGAGGAGAAAAACAATCTTGGCTTTCTAATTTGGCAAATATGGAAATAAAATATTTTTTTTGCAAGTTTAGACATGAGACCACTTCAGCTAATTGTCCCACATTAACTTAGAGAAATGCTTTTCTTGTAGTTGCTATAACATCAAAATATAAATAAATAGGTACCCTGATAGAAGGAAAAAGGAAATCAAGAATGCTTGTCCATCTTGTTGTGGCAATTGTAATTGCAAAGCGTGTCTTCAAGCGGATGTTGTAATGGTAAGTTCCATTTGGTAAAGGTATTTCTTCTATTCTTGTATGATTACTTTGTCTTTAGTTCAGTCTTACTTACAACTTATTAAACGTCTCTTATTCAAACAGACCAGCGATAGTGAAGTGGATAAGACTGTCAGATTGCAAAGATTGCTTTATTTGCTCCACAAAACTCTGCCTCTCCTCAGGCAAATTCAAGAGGGGCAGAAAACCGAGCTTGATGTAGAAGCCCATATACGCGGTATGAAATTTGAAGTGAAAAGATCGGCATTAACTTGTGCTGGATAACTGACTAGAACTTTGCTTGTTCCAATGTTGTTCCTAGGTTCTCAATTGGCTGAAGAAGATTTAACAGAAGCTATTTTTGATGATGATGACCGGGTGTACTGGTAATTTTATACAGTACTGAGAACATCTACTTTTTTTTTTGGTAGATATTATGCTGTACACCATATCTGTTGATTCTATATTGCGGGCTGCGACTTTCGAGTATCAAGTTCTTAATTCCTTGTTTTCAGCATTAAATGCAATTTAATATAAGCAGTAGAGTTATGCAGTCGTTCCCCAAGTTCGTTTAATGGTCGCGATAAGAAGCATGGCATGGGTTTC
Organism: Escallonia herrerae; assembly: GCA_033070095.1. Taxonomy (NCBI): domain Eukaryota; kingdom Viridiplantae; phylum Streptophyta; class Magnoliopsida; order Escalloniales; family Escalloniaceae; genus Escallonia; species Escallonia herrerae. The sequence goes on along the minus strand of JAVXUP010002092.1, from coordinate 157,421 downwards.
ATGGTGCATTATAAAATGGGGAAGGAAAGTGCTAAATAAATGGCCTAATACTTTTGCTGGATTGAGTGCGGCTGTGGGCTTGTATATCTAACATAAATATTTTTTGCAAATCATGACATTATATCACATGAAGCAATTTAATTTGAGATAAATGAAATGTGAATCTTAATAATGCTTAACATATGTGTTTGATATATTTTTGAAAAGTGTATTAAATTGCTTCTTTATAGGGAGCTTTTAAAGTCGGAAATCCTGTTCCAAATGTTCATGCTTATTCTAAAAAATTATCAATCAAATTTTTAAATGCACTTTTCGATAATCTCAATTTTTAAATGCACAATTAACACAACCTAAAATTATCAATCAAATAATCAATGCTCAAATGGGATAAAAATCCAATTGGGTCCCATCCTCCATCAACAATCTCAAATCTGAAGTGCTCAATGCACGATTAACATCCATAAAGTATCAATTAATAATCTAAATTATCAAATACACAACTAACAACCTAAAATTATTAATCAAATAATCAATTCTCAATAGCAAAAGAAATTGTTCAAAATGCACCTTGACCTCAGTCCTCAGAAATCAGAACGGCGTTGTTGTCGCAATGTCGTTGGTGACTGAAACTCAAAGTCAGATCTGTAATTTCACAATTTCAAGCGCCGTGACCGCCGACTGGCAGTGGCGGAACTTCCTCGGTTTGTCCTCCGGCTCGTAGACAGTAGATCTAAGCTAGATCTGCCAGATCTGATCTGGCCGGAGTTGCCGGAGTTAGGTGGGGACTGGCCGGAGTTGGGGTGGGGACCGCCGGACTGGGGAGGGCCTTCGCCGGCTTCGCTCTTCGGAATCGGGGGACGGGGCTTCGAGGCTTCGACAGGCCACAGGCGTGACGCGTGAGAGCTTGACTTGACGCCACGGCGACCGGCATTACCTTGCCGATGAGCCGAGCCGATGACCGGTGGCCGTGGGTGGTGCCGGCGTGCGAAGTGCCGCGGTGACTGAGAGAGCCGAGAGAGGAGGAGAGGTGCCGGCGTGCCGTGGTGACTGAGTTGACTTGAGAGAGAGAGAGAGAGAGAGAGAGAGAGAGTGAAAGTTGCAAATGAAAAAAAAACACTACATATATATTATTATATTTTTTCAAAATCTGAGGGGGGGCTATAGCACCCCCTTGTACATATGTAGTTCCGCCCCTGGAGGGCGGCTTGAGACATTTGTGGAGACCATTGAGGCATTGCTCTGGCATGTGACAGATGCGATTGGGAGAGGGAAGTGGCCATTTTATACGATGCTTGAGTCTGCCAAGATAGATCTTCTAGGAAGCTTATAATATTGAAATTTCCTGTAAATATATGTATCTATAAGACTTCAGCTTAATTCTTTCATGTGGAACCATCTAGAGGTAAGCTAATTATGAAAGGGGAATAATTATTCACTAGCCGAAGAAAATGTATGCCTTTTTGCCTTTTTATTTTGTTACTTCTCAAAATATAACCATGCAAAAATCCTTATTTAACAGTGACAATTGCAATACATCCATTGTCAATTTCCTCAGAAGCTGTCCAAATCCAGATTGTTCTTATGATCTCTGTCTCAAGTGTTGTGGGGAACTCAGAAAAGGTATACAGCCTGGGGGTAATGAAGCGGAATCTTCTTTCCACCAGTTTGTGGAAAGATCTTATGGTCAAGGTACAGATGTAAAAGGACCACAATCTGATACCAGTTCAGGCAGTCAAGTGGCCCTTCCGGCAGGTGGCTGTCTAGCTGATGTTGCCAGAGACTTCCCCGATTGGGGAATAAAGACAGACGGGAGCATACCTTGCCCTCCTGTAGCACGTGGTGGTTGTGGTACTGGAACACTAGAACTGAGACGAATTTTTGAAGCTAATTGGGTGGACAAACTAATTAAGAATTCAGATGTCCTTACTTCCAACTATCAGCCTCCAGATAGTGATCTTTCACGAGGTTGTTCTTTGTGTCCTTGTACCAGTTCTTCGCGAGATGACAAGTCTGATCATTCTGGAGTTAGAAAAGCGGCTTTTCGGAGAAACAGTCATGATGTACTTCTATATTGCCCAAATGCTGCTGACTTAGGAGAGAGTGAATTTGAGCATTTTCAAGTACATTGGAGGAGAGGTGAACCAGTTATAGTTAGAAATCTTCTAGCAAAGACATCTGGTCTTAGCTGGGAACCTATGGTCATGTGGAGGGCTTTCAGAAGCGCAAGAAAAAAGTTGAAGGAGGAGTCTTTTTGTGTTAAGGCCGTTGATTGCTTGGATTGGTGTGAGGTATGTGTGCATGCTTTTCTCTGACACATTTATCATTCTTCTCGAAATCTGCCAGAGATGCATCTCCATGCAATTGAATGAAAATTTGATGCTTATTAACCTCTGATATCAACAGTATGTTGTCCCACAGAATATGGCTGATGAGATTAGTCAGCCATTTGCAAGTGAGCCACCATAGAAATGTGTGTGTATACTTGTAACAGCTATTGCTTCTATACACAGTTGAAGTTGTGACTAACTAATGTAATGTTTCGTGAAATAACATTGCACTTCAAGAGTTACCTGTGAATTAAGTCCATCAAAGAACCACATGGATGTCCGGGTCGGGGGTGGGGGGAGGAAAGGCAATGTTAGAGAATGGGTATAAAAGAAGGAAGAGATGAATGAAATCAGAGGATAGTGGGATGGAGAGAGCATAACGAGGAAAAAAGCAATATAGGCATAGCGAGTAAGAAGGAAAGTATGTCAGGCAACTAATAGTAAAGGAATAGAATTACTGAATCTGCACGTCTCACTACTATGCTCAGGATTACTCCCACACCTAGAAAACTGTACTTGGGTCTCATTAAAGGTGAGTTTTGTGTATGTGTTTGCATGTGCTAGCGTGTCTAAGATATGAGTCTGACGCTCTGACTGAGGGTTGGTTTAACTTGGCGGTGTTTTACTTAGCATGAGGTGTATATTTTGATCTTGTGGTCAACACGAGCAGAAAACTACTCCTAGCAGTTCTATTTAACTCCGTATGAGCGAAAGCTGACTTGAAGTACGTGTTTTCTTTTTATTGTTCAGGTTGAGATAAATATTCACCAGTTCTTCAAGGGCTACTTAGAGGGTCGCAGGCATCGAAGTGGGTGGCCAGAGATGTTGAAGTTGAAGGATTGGCCGCCAACAAATTCCTTTGAAGAATGTTTGCCAAGGCATGGTGCTGAATTTATTGGTATGCTTCCCTTCAGTGATTATACCCATCCCAGATCAGGTGTTCTGAATCTCGCTACAAAACTTCCTGCTCATGCTCCAAAGCCAGATTTGGGGCCCAAGACTTATATTGCTTATGGAATTCCTGAGGAACTTGGTAGGGGTGATTCAGTGGCAAAACTGCACTGTGACATCTCTGATGCGGTATTCTTCATTCTGAGAAATTTTTGCTTGAGCTACTGTTTGCAGTCTTCTTTAATGACAGCCATCATTCTCCCAGATTGTTTGTTTACAACCCATGTTGGTGTTCAATGTGGTCGATAGCGTCGTCAGTATTCTCGTAGGAAGGCCACGAACTTTGGGATTCTCAAATTTGCTCTCCCAACTTGGCTAGGGATTGCGACTTTTGTATCCCCAGATTCTTCCCTCCTGCTGGCACATTCACATGGGTCATCTTTAAATTTGGTGTTCGGCTAGAAAGCCAGGCGTTCTTGTTCTGATATCTACTAGGGCTGGTAACTTGGCTGGGGGGCAGAGTGCACGTGGGGGTGGGTCTTTCGTAGTCCTTTACTAGATGGGCTGGTCCCATCACGCTCTTGGATGACTGACCTGTTAGTCAAAAAGCTTTGCGCAACTACTTCACAAGTATTATTAGATTTACTGCTGAACAAAAACGTAGAGCAGCTCGGTTCTATAATATTTAAAATTGAATAAGGGACAATTCATATATCTATGAGTGCGTATGTAATTCTATACATCTAATGTACATAATGTAAAATGTTTATTGCATGAGGTAAGCAGGCATTTGAGGAGTTCGACAATGCGGCAAATTAGGCGTTTGAGGCATGAGGCCATTAGGCGTTTGACGTGTCCAATAACGCGACGGGCAGGTGTTTGAGGTGGAAGATGTGAGGCGATGCAGCTGAAGAAGCTGTGATGATTCTGCTTTTGTGGCGATTTTTCTTCTTTTCTTTGTTTATCAGAATAAAGTCCAATTTGTGAATCGTTAACCTTTAATGCTGCTCCCGCTTCGTGCAACTAAGGTTTTTCTGGCAATTAGGAATGATAGGCTTCACTAAGAGGGTATAAGAAAAATGAGAGATAAAGACAGTTAATTTTCTGGTGCAAATTACAAGGTTGCTAGTTCTTCGAGCAGCATTGGCCACTTGTACAGTAGTACTTAAGAATCATTATTTAGTGCATTGGTCAATCACACACACACACACACACACAAAAGCAGTCATCTTCCTGACTGAGGTAATAGATGGCATAGGAAACATTACAAGAATGAATGTTTCTTTGCGAACTTCAAAATTAGTTGCCTTGGTTTGAATTGCATGCACTGCTAGAGTTAGAGGTTGTTTTCAACTGTAGTTAAAATCCTGGTTGTGGAATCCTTCTTTCCTATCTGTTTCATTCCTGAAAATTCTGTTCAAATTTTGCTGTCTTTGTACTATAGAAGCGTTTCTCATCAACAGGATCTTGTGTAAATTTCATAGTAAGCTAACGTCACAACATTTACGATAGTTACAATTTGGGGGCATAAGGAGTGATCTCAGAGCATCAATATACTGTTGGGGTTGTGTTCTGATGTACTGCTGTATAAACATTTCTTTTTTGATAGGTAGATTCCCGTATAATTTGATGGCATGAAATCGACTTAGTGAGAATGGTTTCTGGTTTCTTGAAATTATAAGATCTCATACCATAGATGGTAGTGGTATATCATATGCCTAGAGTCAGTGCGTTCCACTCCAATCTAATACCTTCTATCCGTACCAAATGTTAAAGCATTACTTGTTCTCCAATAACATGGGATTGGGGAGGTTAGATACTTTATCTAATCTATCAACTCTTGTTTCTTTGGGTGCTTGGAGATGTTGTTATTTGTCTGGCATAATGTTACTTGCAAACTATCTGATTGTCTATTTGCTATGGTAAGATGTCGTACACTCTCATTGGTAGTTTGATTACTTTATCTTTCACCTATCATCAGATTAGTCAGTTAATTTTCGGGGAATATGACTTATGAGAGTTGTTAGGGATGGACGTGCTTCTATTGCCTTGTTGTGTTGGTATCGCGAGTTCCCCTTACTGTTTATGTCCGATTGTCCTCAAAGTGGGTACTTTAATTAATGTGTAGTGTTTATCAGGGGTATATCTAAAGGGTGGGACATGGGACACTATTTTCTGCAAACATGACTTTTGTTATGATTAGGGTGGCCCCCTGGCAGTCTGAACTGCACTTCACAAATATAGTGGCTATACATCCAGTGTCGAGCTCTCTGAAAATGTCTTTGCTAGTCAGATATCCTGGGGATTTGATTGGCTGGTTTTCTTGAATAATTATCTGTTTCTTCGTCTATCAGATAGATTTTTCCATTTTCTTAAAAGCCTAATGTTACTGCTTTAAATGGGTATATTTGGACAGTGAAGGATGCACCGTGGACAGTATGGGTTATGGATATTTTAAATGCTAAAGCTCCTACTTTAGAGATTCATACATTTTCAGCGTTACTCTGAACCAGAGTCATTTGACTTGATAACTTCGGTGCAGGTAAACATACTAACACACACAACCAATGTGAAGTTAGGTACATGGCAAAGTAAAGCTATTACCAAATTGCAGAAGGGATATGAAGCTGAAGATTCTAGCACGCTCAATGGTGGGACATGTGAGGTACTGGGTACACCTAAAGGAGAACCACCCAAGCGCCCTCACAAAGTTTAAAATTTGACCTTTGATTATACATCAAATAAACAATTCAATGGAAATGACGCTTTCATTGTAGAAAATCCTAATACTGATGCGGAAGCTGCTGAGGAGTTGAATATGAAAGATCTGATGTTGACCTTCATATGCAGGACATTGCTTACTGCCCTACATCCAAAGAGTTACCGGGGCTTTATCAGCGTGATGCTGATATTGAAATGGTTGAAAGAGATCCAACAGCTCAGAGGCATGGTGAATCTTGCAGGGTCACTCGAACAAGTAATTTTTTAGATGAAACTTCAAGTAACCATAGGGACAACTGTCACGTGATGACAAAGAAAGACCTAGATAATCCCCTTGCAGTTCCAAGTTTTCCTGCTAGATGTGCAGAGGTTGCTAAGGGTAACTTTTCATCACCAGATGAAGGTGATGTGGGCTTAAGTTGTCATGCTGAAGAAGTCTCTTTTTATCATGGACATCATGCTGAGTATGAAATAGCAGAAAAAGATTCATGCAATGCCGCAAAAAGGAAGCTAATGAATGGTAATGCTACTTCTGAAGCTACTTTTTCAGTCAGTGAACCCACTGATTCAACTCAAGAGAAGGCAAATACAGTAGGAGCTGAACATCCTCTTCAAAGCAAAAATGATTGTTCTGCGGGTGTACATGGAGGTGCCGTTTGGGACATATTCCGAAGGCAGGATGTGCCAAAGTTAACTGAATACTTGCAGAAGCATCACAAAGAATTTCGCGGGATCAATAATGTTCCTATAACTTCTGTGAGTACAATTGTTTTCTGGCACTTAACAAACAGTAACCAAATTGGACTTTCTGAGTTGACATATTGTGCTTGTTTTAGGTTGTTCACCCTATTCACGACCAGACTTTTTATTTGAATGAAAAGCATAAGAAACAGCTGAAGGAGGAATACGGTAAGAAGACATCTACTTTGCTAATAATTGCATTACAGAAACACGCAGTGGTATGTGAGAGAGAAATTTTCAGGCATTGAGCCGTGGACATTTGAGCAGTACACTGGTGAGGCTGTTTTCATTCCTGCAGGATGCCCACATCAAGTGAGAAATAGACAGGTGAATTCCTGCTCAATGATATGTAATGCCTAATGATCAAGAGCTATGCTGTTTGACTTGCTAGGCAAGACTTGTCTATTCTACCTTTATTCTTCACAGAATGCCATTGCAGAGATGCTAGATTTCATGTTTGGTGTAGTAGTACACTAGGTTATGGGTGTTTTGGGGGTGATGTATGGAGCTCACAGCTGTTTTACTTCCAAAATTGTTTTGTGAGGGTAAAACCACATGATCATGGATAAAGCCTTCCAAGGAACTCAATTTTGTTTTGCCTTGAGAAGAACCTTCCAGATCTCACGCCATCTTTTTGTCATAGAGGCCAGTACAATGGCGTAACAAGGTGACTTGCCTTGTAATTCAGAATGTATGCTCATTATAGATAGATTAATCCCTTCTTTCTTTTTTACGTCTGGTACCCACAGATGGCCTTTTCTTTAACTTTGCTTTTCATTTCTATTGGATCTTATACCCAAATATTCGTAGCTTGACCCTTGAGATGATGATAGTCATGCAATATGTTCTCAATATGCTTTATTGTTTAGGCTGTAATAAAATCATCTTTTACTTTTGTACCATGTCTTATATGATCTGCTTGTGATGGATTTAAACTGAATGGCATAAAAATTCAGGAAAGATCTGATGAATGTGGAAGTTTTCTTTTCCTTCGCTAGATAGTTACTCAAAGCCTTTTTAATTTATGGTGACGCCAGTGTTTCGAGACTATGTGTATTTTCTTTGACCAATAGTTTATTTTGTTTTGACATCATGTTCGGCTTTTGTGGTTTGATGCAATTTATACCAAGAGGAAATTTTTTTCTCAGTCATGCATCAAGGTGGCCCTAGACTTCGTATCACCTGACAATATTCAAGAGTGCATCCGGTTGACAGAGGAGTTCCGCTTGCTGCCAAAATTTCATAAATATAAGGAGGATAAACTGGAGGTAGATGTTATTTGTAACTGTCTTGTATCACTTTCAGCCAAAAAAATTGCATTCCAAGTTATTTGCTTTTGTCATAGATAGACAACGTGAGTTTCTTACGCATAGTTGTGTTATTTCCGAGTTCAATCCCTTGATGCCTCCTCAGTATGATCAACTCACATGATTCCATCTGGCCATGCCAAGAATAAACTTGATTATTTTACAGGTAGAAGATTTTATGTCAGTATAGTGGCCTTATCTGGTATTTAGCAGTTTTATGTCACGTCATTTTCAGATATTGCAGCTAATATCATGGGTTAGAATATCATGGCAGGCAATCACTTTGCGTTGCATGTATGCATACTTATTTGGTACTATTTTTTGCGAACTTATGCTGAGAATTCTGCTGAGGTGTGGGGCAAAACATTGTCACTCATTTTGTTGCCTTTCTCTTGGAACCTGATATCACTATATTTACTATTCTTCATAGGTGAAGAAAATGGCACTATATGCTGCGAGTCTTGCTGTTGATGAAGCCACACAACTTGGGTAAGGTTCCTTTCGCTGTTCACCTTGTCTACTCTGTTAACACAAGACTTCTCCACTATATGAATGACAATGAATTACTTCTGGAGCTAGAACAATCATATGTATGGAAGACAGCCCTAGGGTTTAAAATGGTTAAGATCCTCCACCTCGTATATAACTTGTTTTGTTTGAACATAACTTCAGTTTGAAAATCTCAAACTGAAGTTACATCTTGTGGAACTGAATGGTGCAAGGAGAGACAGTCGGCTAGGAAAAGGCAGTAATATCGTGATATGGACAGCAGAAATGGTTATAGCTTATGAACTGGGCATGTAGCACCACACTTGTTATAAGAACATTGAAAAGCACATCTGAAGAGTCTTTACAATTGAAGAGAAACTGGTGGAGGTTTAGAGAAGGAACATGTTTGCTATAGTTTATGCAGAATCTGGTAATCTTTGTTGTGTTCCCGAATCGACAATTGTTGATTGTTCTTCGAACTTTTAGCAGCATCGAGTCTTCTGCTTTTGGTTCAACAAACCAAGATGTGACAAACCTGGAGCAAGCTGTTGTAACCGGGGGTAACTCGAAAGAAGGGAGATAGCCATTGTAAATCATTGTGGAAATCCCATTTGTACAATTTCTGCAGGCTCAGTAATCCACACTTCGATGCGCTGCATTCCAACTTGTAAATATAATGTATTAATATGGTAGCTGATAGCCGATAGTTCGAGTAGCAACCAGCCTGCCCAATCTTTGTACAGCTGAAACATGTATTTGTTCAATGACCATGTTACTATTTGCGACATTTTTGCTTTGAGTTGAAGGAGCATGTTTTTATAAGCCATATGGCTCAGGCTAAGAGAATCTGAGGAGTAACTTAACTAAAGTTCAGATTCAAGTTTTGTTTGATGGTATTCAAGTTTGAGTTTTTAATTGGAGAACTTTCTTTTTCTTTTGGGAACAAAGGAAGATATCATCCTCTTCAAAACAGCCTACGTAGGCTATAAAACATAGGGAGTACAAAATAGCAACCTGCCGTATGATTCTATGATTAAACTGGTCCACATTAACTTCGAAAATTTTGGGGTTATTCGGGTTGTTAGAAGATAGATACAATACCTGTATAGCGATCATTTATTATTCTTATATGTTTCAAAGATTTTTGTTTAACGATGCTAAAAAGTATTTTCAGAAAATTGTTGCCGCAAGTGTTAGGAAAAGTTCATCCTATAAACAAATTTCCAAAACGAAATTTCACCCTCCAAATTTCAATAGAAAATCAAGGTTACAAGACAAAGCATGATACAAAGGATAAACTGGGTGATCATCAAGCAACAAAAAGGAGAACTTAATAAAAATGGAAACGACCATCTTTTTCCTGTGTGTTATCAATGGGTAGATGATGTCCTTTATCATTCAAAAGTCCAGAGCAGAGAAGAAATTGAAAATCTGTGTATCACAAATTTTCTCTTTTCTTTTGGGTTGGCATTCACAAATATATATCCCAAGTGCAGCCAATTCTGATATTTGTGCTTCCTGTTTGTGCTGTTTGCTTTCCGAGTCCCTATACGACAGCGTTTCCACACACAGTCTGATGTTCTTTTGATGTAAACTTCCATTTCGACAAACCCAATCCCTCAATCATACACTTGATTTTCTATAAATCCAACGAAGGCCCACTTAAATTCACCCTCTTTTCTCCCAAACCCTTGTCTCAAATTCCCTAAAAATTTCCTCCATTTCCCTTCGTTTTCCCGGAAAATCCCGCCATGGCTGCTGCCCTGAGATCAAAACCAGCAAGAGAAACTGCCTCTTTTACAGTCTCCCAGTTCAGATACTTCATTCTCAGCCACATGCACGCCGGCCGTACGGCCAACTACCAAATCAGCTCACGTTCAAAACTTGACGAGTTTATCGGCAACACACTTTACCATCTCACCTCGTTCAAACCCGTTTCGCTTCGCGGAGAATTCGTCGATAAATACTACGATACGAGCAAGTTCACGTCAAGCATTGATAAGAGCAAGATGATGATTAACGGGTCGGGTCCGTATGGGGACCCGCCCGAGATTTGGCAGCCTCCTGGGGATGGGGTTGCGGTCCGGCCTGGTGTGAAGTTTGTGCAGTTAGGGGATGGGGAGGGCTTGGGTTCGGGTTCGGGAGGTGGGTACGGGTCGGGTTCCAAGGATGGGTATTGGGGTGGGTCGAATCTGGGTCATAATTTTCCCACTCCCAAGGAAATTTGTCGAGGGCTTGATAAGTTTGTGATTGGGCAAGAAAGGGCAAAAAAGGTTTGTTTTTTTATTTTATGTTGATTTTATTCAATTACTCTGTTATTATATTTATGAATATAAAACAGGAGTTGCTCTAGTAAGCTCTGTGTTTTGACTCAGTCAGTCCGGTTATTTTCTTAGTAAACGATGAACTCGTGATGTTGCTTTTTATGTGTTATATGCCATCTGACGCTTTCATAGAATAGCCTAAATTTTCATAAACTTCTTTGAACCTAGAGATAATGCCATGTTTGGTGGTGAATTGTTCTCAAGAAATTGCTGAAGTAAAGGCTGAAACTGACGCTTTATTACTTTTCTATGCCCAAAGACCAAATGGTTGATACTCGCTTCTCCAGACCTTCTGATTATGTTTCTTATGACAGGTGCTGTCAGTGGCAGTTTATAATCACTATAAGAGGATCTCTAGCGACACTGCATCAAAGTATGTAGCTCCGTAGTCTGTACTGTCCACTCCAAGCTATTCTCTTTTGTAATGATGCTTATTCCTTTACGCCAGGAACGGCTCCTTAATTTCTTTGTTGAACTTTTTGGATGTTTTTGGGTTGATGGTCTGCAAGTATACTTCTTGTGTACATGGGTTTACCCCCTATTGGCCATTCATGGTTCACTGACAAGTTGTTACTTGAAGAAAAAAGCACTTTTTCAAACCCAAATTCAGCTGGCATAAATGAGTGACGTTTTGACCTAAATTGACGGTGGAAAATAACTCTAGGAAAGATAATAAGGGAAGAAGGAACTGAAAGGGAATTCATGAAAGCTTACGATGATGCCCATAAATAAGGTTGCCACTGTAGAGATGCATACTTTTACTCCAGTGCTACCGGAGGGGAGGGCCCATTTTTGTCCAATCCTCCTTCCTACCAGATGAACTATACAAAGGAACACCATTGGACTGCAAAACCGATCACTTATGCTTTTGATTTTAGCAGTATCATTCATGTCATTATGATGTATGCTCTTCTGACATAGTTACTACAACTTGGAAAGTTAGGTCCGCTGGAAATTCAGGCAGTGACAAGGCAGATGCGGTGGATAATGAATTAGTGGAACTCGAGAAAAGTAACATCCTTCTTATGGGGCCAACAGGTTCAGGTAATGTACTTTAATCATGATCCTGTAGCTTTGTACTGCCACGTCGTGGCATTACCTGAAAGTAATGGATGACTCGAAACTTTGAAAGAAGATCTTTTTTGCTGTTTATATTCGCTTCTTACTTCTATTTTTGGGGGCGCAGAGAGAAGAGTGGGGGAGGCAGAGATGGTGGAGGGTAGGAGCAAGAGGTTTATATTTCAGTTGAAGTACTATGAAAATATATGCCACACAGCTCAGTCTAGTTTCTAGACTTGCGCGCTGCGATAGGTAGTTCTATTTTTACCTGAAGGCCACAAGTTGGAGACACAGAGACCAACTCGCTGCGAAAGCAGGCTCAGACATGGCGCACTGGGCTAGTCCTTTATCACATTCTCATTACTTCCTCCAATCAGTTATCATGAGCTAGCGTTATAAGATTTACAAAACACCTCATCTTGTACATGTGGCATATGTTTGTCCATTAAGTATACTGATAAGGCTAAAATTCATCTTGGATGGAGTCCTTTCTAGGTGAGAATTCATGATGTTTATACCATCAGAAGTTTTTACCTAGTTAGTTTTCCTCTCTCTCTCTCTCTCTCTCTCTCTCTCTCTCTCTCTATCTCTCGAGCGTAAACGCACATGCACATGCACTCACACGCAGGCATGCACACCACACGCTTGTAAATGCATTGCCAATTGGAGGTGCAGATGTCTTTTCAGAGTACTGGTGCAATGATGGATTAGAATTGCAGATGCTCGTGGTTTTGCTTTATTTTAATCCAATTCTGGTATAGTTTTCCTTACTTTTCACAAACAATTTTGTTGTCGAGGTTTGACGGGAAGACTTAACATTTAAACATATGTTGGGGAATAAGCGGTTACACCTAACAAGAAGTACAGTTTAATATAAGCCAGGTCTCCCAAGCACTTATTTTGAAATCTTTTCCTCATATTTTGTATCATTGTACTCAAAATATCATCATTGCCTTCGTTCTGGGACGACATCTGGGACAACAAACCTGAGTAGGTATGACTTACCTTTAAAAGAAGGTTATAGCAACTCTTGAAAGCACCGGTATGCCTTTTGCATACTATTTTTAAACACGATTTATTGAAACGAGTGGCGAGTTTCAAAAGGGGTTGGTAATCCATTTATACTGAAGTGGTCAAAAGTATTTTGAAAAGTTTTTAATTTTGAAAAGAATGGCAAAGCGTAAGACAATGAAAATGTTCCAAGTATTTTGGTTTTTAGTTGCTCATATGTTATTGTTTTTCACTTGTATACTTTGATGTTGTTTTAAGGACAGGGAAGACATTACTTGCAAAAACCTTGGCACGGTTGGTGAATGTTCCATTTGTAATTGCAGATGCTACTACCCTTACCCAGGCATGTATTTTTCTTTTTATGTTAAAGGACCATCTTTTTGTTTGAAAAAGTATTCTTCTGCTCTGGTGACTCTATGCATTAACAGCTTTGGTCCGTGCTCTGAGCATTTGCTCTAGAAGAAAGTCTTTTCTTCGTTGTTCTCCCTCTCACTTGTCAAGTCTTCTTTTTGAGCTCTTGTATACTATCCATAACAGTTTTCATTTGTTGGATACTATCAGTGGTCTATAACCTGATGATGTAGCATAACCTGCTGTTGCAGACTATCCTTAACTTCTATAGGTTTGACGTGAGATGGAATTTAGAACATCTGCCATGTTTGGAGAAGAATTATCACCTTTGTTTCGTTCAAGCAGAACTCTCTCTCTACCTCCCTCTATACTACGATTACGAAGTGTAGTGTAAAAAGTCTTAAATTAACTGAGGGCTTTTAAGGCTTGTCTTTACTGTTTCTTCCTGAGTTTGTTTTTTGTCGTTATGTGACAATCAAGTTTACTGAAAAAGGTTGGTTTTGAAGCTTGCTTTCAGTCTTGTATGGTGAATGACGACATGATTTTATGCAGGCAGGATATGTCGGGGAGGATGTGGAGTCCATTTTGTACAAATTGCTCACGGTAAGTTTCCTCGATCGTACTCTTTTGGATTGTTGTAGAATGTGGGTTATGTGTTATATATCATTGCCATCTTTCCCCGCATATTGGCTGGCATACTGTCTGAATTCTACTTGTAGAATATCATATTGGAAAATATTTAAGTTAATAGCTATCCCTCCCAAGGCAGTTGGAGTTGGCTAAAAGTTGAAGAAACGACCAAGTCTGAGTTCCGAAGTGATATCGTGTCATCTGTTTTTCTTATCACTATGGCATGCTTCTGGTTAAATTTCTTCCTTTTATCCGAATCTTGTACCTTGTTTCATATTGTCAGCTTTATCAATTTATGGTTAAAGCTTTTGATTCCTTTCTCCATTTTTTGTTTTTTATATTTCGATGACAACCGTCCATCTGCCGTTGAGTGTTTCTTTCATATTATCTATGCCCCTTTTCTCAATTATCTATGCCTTCAACTGCTCCAGCATATTTTCTTACATAGATTTGTGTATGTTTTCCCTTTATTTTGGAAATGTTGTGACCGTTACTTCCCTAAATTTTGTTTTACCTTTATCTTCCCCTCTGGGCTCGCTCCTGTATTTAAAGACTTGTAGAAGATAGTCTGTCATCTGAAGGAGTTAGGTCATTTACCAGAAGAGAAAGAAAAAAGGGAAGAGAGAGACTTAGCTCTGACCATACATTTATCTTGCCAATTTATGTGGGATATGTTGACTATTTAACTTCTACCACAACAAGAAATGATGGCAGTATCAATCTTCTTTGCTTCTGAACGTAATGTACCTTGTTCTATTGGGAGAAACTTTGGCCCACAATAATGGAACATTATTAACCGTGACAACAATTGTGCTTTCTTACAAGACCCTGTTGTTTCCCTTTGAGATTTAATCTTGAACTCCTTTTGAACATAATGAGTTACCATATGACTGCTTAGCTTTTGTTATTGGTTCTGATCCTATTCTCAGGTTGCAGATTATAATGTAGCTGCTGCTCAGCAGGGGATCGTGTATATTGATGAAGTTGACAAGATAACAAAAAAGGTTCCCTACCACTTTTGTAGTGTTGAGAATTATTATACATTTTCAACCTTTCTATCTATTACATAATTTGTTCAATACTCTTCAACTTTTTCTCTTCTTATCCACAGGCTGAGAGCCTTAATATAAGTAGAGACGTGTCAGGGGAAGGTGTTCAGCAGGCATTACTAAAAATGCTCGAAGGGACAGTAAGTATTTCCGTCGTCCCATCTACTTCAGTCATGCCATTTATAATCATTTGCTACTCCATTGGACTCTCTGAAGTGCACTGAGAGCAGCCTTGGGTCTCTCTGCTCATAGCTTAGGTTCATCACGCTCTTCTGATTATTGAAACTTATGACTGCAATTTCTACTGTTGGAGAAGCTACGGCCTCATGATACTTTTTGTTTTGTAGATGCCTTTTTCTCTCTGAAAACTTTTGATTACTGTCAATTCCAGTATCTTCAGTACTCTTAATCCTTCCCTTTGCCAAAGCAAGTTGATTATTACTCCTGAAGCCGCCTTAAGCTCACATGTTGTCTAAAATTGGGCACGTGCTTTCTTCTTTTTGAATGTGAGTGCTGAGTTCTGATCTAGCTTTGACTCTCTCACTTATCACGCGATACCATCCATTTGTAAAGACATGCTTGGATAAAGATATCACGGCAAACATTCGCTAAAACATTTTGTAATATTTGGAAATGCTAACTGCTAAAAATGATATACTGCTAGGATTATAAGTTCACTGGATTCCTGGTGATTAAAAATAATAATAATGACTTACTATAATGCCTTTCTGCAAGTTACTCTGTTGTAGAAGTACCTTCTTTGCATCCCTCAACAGAAAGTACATTTTTTCTTTCTTCCCCCTTTTACTATCGGTTATTACCTAAAAAGCACGGGTGCGGATACGCGGATACAGCAATTTTGAAAATTTTAGGATACGGTTGCGGCGGGGATACGGCAAATATATATATATATATATACATACACACACATATATACATACACACACACATATATATACACATATATACACACACATACATATATACTATGTACACCTAGCATTTAATTTCTAAACAAGTTGTATCTTAAGAAAGTGCATAAAAAGACATGATGCAATTAATTTAACCATTCACGGCAGTACAATACCATCCTTTTCAAGCCTAGTCACATACTTCTACAATGGTTTTGTCTCATCATCACCAAGACTAGAACTAGGAGTAGCAATACTATCTGAAGTTGACATAGTTGACATTAAAAATTAACAATGCCTGAAAGTGAAAAAGATGAAACAAGATATTAAACATGCTTTAATTTAAGCCTTTAAACCTTTAATAGGAAAAAAAAGTCACAATGGTCCAAGTCACAGCAGGAATTTTTTTTTTTTGATGTGAGAAGTGAGACTAGAAATCCACAAAAACACCTAACAATCCACATTCCACATCGTCCAAGTCATAGCAGTAACAAAAGAAAAATGAAGACAACGGAAGACAGAGGAGGTCAGAGACGTTCCTTTGAAGAAATGCTGCGGAAAGGTGAGTAGGGTGGTTGCGGGTGGTTGCCAGAGGTCCCCGATGGTCGCCGGTGGTCGCGATTGGTAGTTGGTGGTTGCGGCTGTTCGGTGGTGTCGTGGGTGGTCGCTGCTGTTCGCTGGGTGTCGCAGTAGGTCGCCGGTGTCGAGGGAGGTTGCCTGTGTCGAGGAGGTCACTGCTGCTGCTATCTCTTTTTCTCTCTATCAGAGACTCGTGTGCCCTAATTGGGTTAGTAACATTGGTTTTATGTTTTCACCCCCGCAAAAATTAGATTTTATGTTTTAACCCCTGAATTTGACCCATAAGTGTCAGATCCGCACCCGAACCGTATCCAATCAACACCCGAGCCGCACCCGAATTTCGGTAAATAAAGAAAATAAATGAAAATTAACGGGTGTGTACCTGACACGCACCCGTGTCCGATGCCCACCCGACCCCGATACTCCCCCCCTTTTGAAGCACCCGTGCTTCATAGGTTATTACCTTTAATGAAAATTGCCTTGTGTGAGCTTATGAACACTTTGTTTGGTGTGATAGCTATAATTAGAAATAAAAGTTCGCGTGTCTAACATCATAACGATTTACTGTGATGAAGATTGCATTTATATATGTCAAAAAAAATTTAATTGATGGAGCTCTATTTTCTAGGTAGTCAATGTCCCAGAGAAGGGAGCACGGAAGCATCCTAGAGGTGACAATATTCAGGTATATATGTGCGCTATTGTGATACAAACGTGAAGATCAATATGTTGTTTCTATATTGAAGATAAGATTGCCTGATAATGTAGGATGTATACTGGCAACTGGAGAAAATTTTACCAAAAAGTGTGTTTGATTTTGGTTTGGTTATACTCGCATTTTGTCTTCTTTTCTTCCCCCACCCCCCACAAATAAATCTTATTTTGTCCTTGTACGATGAGAATTAAAAGAGTGAACCTGGTCTACTTCCAACACCCCCCCCCCCTCCTTCTTCTGGGAACTTTTTTATTCTTTTGCGCCGGGGGTGGGTGGGTTGGGGGGGGGGGGCAGGGGGTGTTGTACGAGATTTTTGGATGGATTTTGAATCTAAACAACCTACCCACCCCCCTTTCCAATAAACATATACGTTTGAAACCAGTGTTATGCACTTCTTGTTTGTGTTTTCATTCATATGAAATAGCTTCAGTCATAAAGACTTTTAACGTGATTCTTGATGCATCTGCAAGCATATTCTTCTTCGAAGTAATTGACATGAGATCCATCGTTGCACACAAGCTAAACTGTTTGCAACTCTTATGTTTATCATATCCGTTACAGGTTGACACAAAGGATATTCTCTTTATTTGTGGGGGTGCCTTTATAGACTTGGAGAAAACAATCTCAGAAAGGTGATAGTATCACTTCTCTCCTCTAGATCTATATTACCTCTCTGTGCTCTGCAGCAACTTGAAGTGGTCTGCATTCTTTTCAGACGCCAGGATGCTTCTATTGGTTTTGGTGCACCAGTGCGGGCAAATATGCGAACTGGTGGAGTTACGAGTGCTTCCGTGACTTCGTCTTTACTGGAGACTGTAAGCTCACTCCTTTCATTAACTGTTAACTGGTAACAGTGTGTGGTGCACGCACGGAGACACCTAGTTGATCCATCCATTCATTTGAACTAACAATTATGTTTTGCAGGTTGAAAGTAGCGATCTCATAGCATACGGTTTGATACCTGAATTTGTTGGACGGTTTCCCATCCTTGTTAGTCTGTTGGCTCTTACTGAAAATCAACTTGTTCAGGTAAAGCTTTCTGCTTTCATAACAAAGTGTGTGTAATTACTGCCATTTATAAATCATTAGTTTCTGTGAAGAGAACAACGAGAATGTGCTAGACATTAGTCCATAAAAAAGTGCGTATTATAATTATAACTGTCAAAAAGTGTGATGATTTTTCCCTATCATTTCAAGTATGTGTTAGCTGGATAAACATCGTTTTACTGAAAACAGAAAAGATTTTCCTTGGTGGCAAAAATGTTTTGAACATCTATTTGCAACGGGGTATTGGAGGTGCTGTTTAGTTGTTGACCAGTTTGACTGGTCATTCTCCTAGAGTTTGTTATAGCATTAAGTCTGATTAGATTCAGTGTTAATAGTTGCTCTTATGTGGCTTCTTAATGGCAATTATGTTTTTTTAGGTGCTAAAAGAACCCAAAAATGCACTTGGAAAGCAGTACAAAAAGATGTTTCAAATGAATGGAGTAAGTTCTTCCGATCCCTAATAATTGCAATTTGCTGTCTAGAGACTTAGATTATCTTTTCGAACATTGACTTGCAATTTTAAAGGGACGTAGTGTTCTAAACTACTAAAACATGGTACTGAGTGATCCTATATCACCAGGTGAAGCTGCATTTTACAGAAGATGCTCTTAGGTTGATTGCTAGGAAAGCAATAACTAAGAACACCGGTGCTCGGGGTTTGCGGTCCATATTGGAGAGTATATTAATGGACTCCATGTATGAGGTACATATTATATCCGTCCTTCAGCAACCTTTTTGTTTTTGTATCAAAAGGGGCGGAAATGTTGCTCTAGTAGAATTTGAGTGAGAGGTATGGGGGATCAAGTTGATCCTTTTAGCATGAAACTGTTTTCGCATTGAAATTGGGATCCTTCTCAACGTGTTTCCTGTGTGCGTGTCTTGGTGCCCATACTTTGGCAAGACTGCTTACTCTGACTGGAGTCATGCATTGCTTTCAAGTAAGCAAACTGGAGTTGTTGCCTATAGCCCCTAAGCAGTGTCCAGTTGCAGAGGCAAATGGCTCCATATTCGTTCCCAAAAAACTTGAGATGCAATCATCAGTAATTGTTTCATGAATCCTGTGCAGATTCCTGATATCAGAACAGGCGATGATGTCATTGATGCTGTTATAGTTGACGAGGAGGCAGTTGGATTAGACGGGCGTGGCTGTGGAGCTAAAATCCTTTATGGTCGAGGCGCATTGGACCGCTATCTTTCTCAGCATAGATCGAAAGATAAAGAGGTGCGTCATAACAGCTCTTAATTCTTGTAGCTAGTAATTGCATTAATCCCCCTTCCTTATTTTGGCGGTTGTAGTTCTCCCACCTGAAGTTCAAAAGCCATAGTAAGCACCGGAGAAGTGAACTCTCAGTAACCTTCTGCTGGTGTTTACCAACTGGCATCCTTTTTCTTGACCTTTACCCTATTGGTTCTACATGAAAAATTTTGCCAATGATTTCTCTAGGGGATTTTTTTAAAGTTGTTGGGGGGGGGGGGGGGGGTGGCTGCTTTACCACATGATGCGTACCACAAGGAGTAGAATGCTATACTTTTCTTTTTAAGGTTTTGTACAATTTGCCAGGCTGAGAACTATCCAATCGTGTTAAGACAATGATGATCTGTTATTGCATCGCAGGATAACGAGGGGTCCTATGGAGAAACTGAGGTGGAAGCAGAGCTTCCTTCCATTGTTGCTTTGTAACAAAATTCCGAGGTCCATTTCTGGTCTCACCCATTGTACAGCGTATAGATTTAAATGAAAATAACAATCTAATAAGTTGTTGTACACATCGGTCTCTTATTTTTATTATGTAACCACCTGAATTCCATTTCTTCCTTCTCGCTTGAAAAACATAAGGGGAAACGTCCCATCCTGCACACAGCTTTTGGCACTAGCAGGTACACAGTTTTGCTCTAACTTTTGGGGTGAGGCTGTTGCTTCTCTTCTCCCATTCTCTCTACTTACTTTTGCTCGTGCGTGAGTTAATTTTTTTTGTATATTCCAAACCCATATATGGTTGATTTGGCTCATCAAGGAATTTCTTGAAATGACATGCATCCATCTGTTGGACCTATTCTCATCAGGGGTTGTTGCCGTGTGCCTTCAAATTTGGAGAACATGTATGTAATGTAGCCCTTTGTTCCAATCACTAACTGTAGGCTAAAGGCACATGTGGTTTTTTGGCCATATCATTGTACTTTGTTTATGCAAAAGATATTGCAAGTTTGGACATGATTGCCGGTTAAGGCACGTACCGTCCAGGACACTGAGGACAGTCCAGACGCCAGTGGGCCAAATCAAATCATTTGAACCGCTTGCATTTGTTGCACTAGCATCAGCGTGGCATTACAATTGCCTCCACTTGGATCTTTTTTCATAATTTTTGACCTCCCCTGCTTTAGAAGATGAAGTTAAATACTGTAACTAAATTCCGAAAATGGTAAACTATGCAAATCGAGAAAATCTGAGCTGCCGTAGTCATGGTTTGTGATTGCACGCTGGGGATGGGGCACCATCATTGGTACCTACTCTGCCATAATGAAGGGGAAGCTGAGTACATGTCAGAGAATGAAGGACATCCATGAGGCAGAATGGGGAGACGTATCGGTAGAGCATATAAGGCATCATTAGAGCATATAAGGCGTCACTTTTCGCGTCTGAATGTGGATTTAAAGATGCGATACTGGAAAGAGATTTACAGAACTTGATCAAGGCTTTGCATGAAGACGACACAATTCCATCTGGTATAGGTGCAACCGTTGATGATTTAGGTCTTGTGACTTTAGTCGGACAGAAAGAAATGCCCCTAAATTGGCAAGAAACGCTAGGATGTATGATAGTTTTACGACTTAGAGGGAAAATGTGCCTGAATTTGCAATGTTCCGGCCATCCTTTGTGATCCTCTCCAAAAGTATTACTAATAATCAGAAGAACAAGAAGGAGAAGCCAAGCCCCATATTGCATATGGCTTAGTTAACACCCTGAATTGGATGGCGGAAAGTCCATGAGTTGACCATTTCAAGAAATAGTTAATGAGAGATAATTTCGAATTACGCCTTAAATGCTTCAGCTTTATTGATGCTTTGACTGCAAGTGATGCTAAAGCAGCCTAGCCTAGCCTAGCCACATAAATTAAAACAAATCTTATTAATCTAATCCTCCAACTTAAGCGCAATCCCGTTAACATATTTTCATCTTTGGCTTTTCGACTAATTCTCTTTTGGTGCATATATTTACCGATTGCAAACTAATGCCTTCAAGATCTAATTTATTTTGTCAACAGGGAAATGCAAACATAGGTGTTCATACGCGAGGGTCTAAAAGTGGCATCTCAATACCATGCGCGTGACATTGCTGATTTTACGGCCGTTAGAAAATCCTAAAATATACCTGAGAATTGAACACGTGACAGTCGTGTTTGCTGCTTATCTCGTTCCTTCCAAACTTCTAGGCTGGAAAATCTCTTTAACATCCAAACAAACAAGTTAATTTTACTTTCACTTTCTTCTTCCTTCTTAAGGAGCACTGACGTGAATTACAAAAAAGAAAATTAACAATCATCCTTGTAAGGATTAATTACGCATGAAATTCCGTAGTTTGGGATCGAGTATGCAGAAAACATGGAAAACCCCATTCTTTGGGTTCTCCCCAACCACGGGTACCATTTTGATGCCACGGGTACCATTTTGATGGTTGAAATCTAAATTCAATCAAATGTTAAATTGTTTAGGGCAAATGCAATTCACATCAAAATCATTATTGGCAACCGTTTTCTCTGAACCCACCACTACACTACACTGATGTGACCACCACTACAACTGCCAGCACCTCCTCCAGCCCTCACCAATCTGCCACCACTAGAACCTCCACCAACCTACTACCACCACAACCTCCAGCAACTTGCCACCAGCACAACCACCACAAGCTTTGCCACCAACCCGCCATAATCTTCACCAAGACCACGGTACATAGCCATCGGTAAGACGACCATGAACCTGGCACCACATGAAACTCTCCATAACATCCACTAAGAGCACCACAAAACCTGTAGCCATCAAGTCCCACAAACCCTAAACCATGAAAATGTGAAGTATGTGGACTCGATTGAACAAGTGTTGTGAGAATTGGGGGGAGAGTGGATTAAACTGGAGAACTATTTATTTATTTTATCTTGGGGAGACTCGCTGTCTCGTGGTTTTTGATTGGTGCGATAATGCGGCTGTCATCTAAATTTTTATTGTTAATTGTCCACAATTTTCAATAACAAACATGCATCTTAAATTTTCAAGTTCTTATTGCCAATTAGTGTATGGAGCACCAATATAAAAGTTTAGGTGAAAAAGAAGGCCTCAATATCTCACACACATAAGTTTAAATTATAAATTATACTAGAATATAAGAATTTACACGCAACTAATTAGAGCGTCTTTCATTACATATGCCTTTAAAAAATTTGAAAAGACAACTAATTTGAGAACCATTAGATTCGTGGCTAACCTTCACTGATTTTCAAATTTGGACGTTGATCCTTATTCCTCTCTTGCCACAGGAGCCTCTTTTCTCGGGGAAAGGGGTGCATGTTTGGTTCTCCAGAATCGATCTGTCCTTCTCCCCCACTTTAACTTTTGGTTCTTCTTTATCTGATCAATCCGACCCTCCATGAAAGGGAAATAGAAGGTAAAAACCGAAGAAAATCCCGAGAAAATTGATGAACCCATCAATTTTCACAATCAAGATTCGATTTCTTGAAGTGGGTTTTGTGGGTTTCTTGAAAAAAGGGTGAAATCCCGCGAAAATTGATGAACCCATCAATTTTTTAGAACCAAGATTTGGGTTTGCGAATTGGGTGTTCGCGTGTTTCTTGAAAAAAGGGTGATATGGAGTTTGACAATATAGAGTGTGTATCTTCTTCTGATGGCATGGAAGATGAAGAGATCCACCCACATCATCCCCATCACCAGTATTCTTCTTCGAAACCTCATAATAATGTTGGGGTCCCGGGGATTGCTCCTGCCACCAGTGTCCATGAATTGTTAGAATGCCCCGTTTGCACCAATTCTATGTACCCCCCGATCCACCAGGTTTGATTTCTTTCTTGGTCTTTTTTGATTTGATATATATATTGTTATGTATTTCTTGTTTTAATTTGGATGTGTGTAATTGGGTTGTGTTTCTTAAATTTGCTAGATTTGAGGCTGGGATTTGATTATTGATTGAATAGGTGAAATTGTGGTTGGATGCAATTTTGTGTTAGTTTGAAGGTTCGATTTAGGTGAAGGTTTGTTGAAGATGAGGGTGAAATGGAATTTGGGTCTTAGAAACTTATGGATTTGGAAATATTTATTGGCTTCTGTTTATTGAGATTGTTGGATTTGAGGCTGGGTTGATGATTGATTGAAAGTTCTGAGTTAGGGTTTGGTGGAATGTTTGGCTAGTTTAAAGATTTGATTTTGATGAAGTTGTGGTGAGGAGGAGTGTGGGGTGGAACATGGGTTTTAGGAAATGAGTGCCTTGTATTTGATTTTATGGGGATTTAAAGGGTAATTTGACATTGGGAATTAAATGTATCAAATTGGTGGTATTTGATGCCTCGATAGATAAACATATTAATTGTGGTTGTCGGGTGGAAAAGGCCGTGGTGGCATTTTAGTCTTGCCAATTCATTAATTTGTGAAACAAATGGCACAAAAAAACATGGGGAATTTTTAGCAGTGGGATTTGTTGTTAAAAAACTTCAATTGAGTGTAGATGGCAACAAGGATAGAATGAGGGGGTAGATGCGATGTGCAGAAGCATCAAAATTATGACAAGTTGGAAATGCTTCAGTTTTCCTACGTTTCTCATTCTACTATAGATCAATAACGAGTCTAGAGTTCTGAAAAATTTTGAACTCATCCTTAAGTGAATTTATCAGGTAAAAACCTGGATCTCTGGTACCAGCATATGCAGATACCCTTGTGGAATGCATATCATGTTTGGGAAGGGACTTTCCACAACCTGATTTTGGTTTGGATAACTAAATTTAGCAAGCCTCTCCTCAATTGCACCTTAGTTCTAGTTGAAGTTTCAGGAATACCAACAGATTAACTTATAGGGGTGTACTTAGCCAATACTTGTCTGTTTAATCTGAAACATAACCAAATTTTGGTTGTAGAATTAGATAGTTGTGTAATTTTGAGTATACTTAGTCAAAGCACTCTTTTATGCTGCAAAAAATTATCGGTTTCTGAAGAGTCTCTGAATTATGGATTCCTATCTTGCTACCATCAGGAAACCACATGTCTGAGGATGGGATATACCACGTTTTTGCATCAATTAGATAGCAAAATTTTATGAGTCTTGCTGTAAATGTTTATTAACGTAATACATGATTATCTAATGTACTTCAACAATTTAGCTGTCGTGCTATGGTACATGGTGAGCCTGTCCTTTTGCATTGTTGCACTTTGGGTAGGTTCGATATTGTTACTTGATGGATGGTAATAAGCTAGTTAAACTTCTTGTCTGTCTTCTTTGCTTAACAAACATATGGGGTGAAAGCAAATTCTAGTTTTTGGAGGAAAGGTGATAAATACAATGGAGGATAACGTCCTTTACCAGAGTAGTACTTTCTGTATAGAAAGAGAAAACAATGTAAAGAAAGTCATAAACGGTGCAGTTATATGAGCGCCTTACATCCTACTTTTAAGTTAAATGGCTTTGCCACATAAAGTTTTATACTCTAGATTGTCTTGTACTCTGGTTGACAACTCTATAGCAATACATTGGATAACCTTACTAATATTGTTTCCAAACACCCCATATTGCCCTTTCCAGCTTTTGATTCCCTGTTGTCACCATTCTCTAAGATAGATTCTAATAAGACAATCAAGTTAACAAATCTATACTTCTCTTGAAAGCTTCCCTTTTTTCTCTTGTGGGTTGAAGTACAAGAGTTCTGAAGATCTTATCTACGCACCAAGAAAATGTGACGAACTGCCATATGTACTCTTTTTAATGCCTCGTGGTCTTCAAATTCTTTCTCAAAGTAGGAACAGGAAGAAGAAATCAAGTACATAAAGACTTCGGTGGTTGTTTGAACTTTGGCCTTCGTTGGGGTATGCCAAAATTTGTTTTTGGTTCTGGACAAGGTCCATAAAAACTGTGATATGTGCAATTTTTTGCGTTCATCCTGTTTTTGAAAAAATATGGCATGAACAGTTATGTTGCCTAAAGAATGAGCCGCTATTAATCAAATTTGCTTCTTTGCAGTGCCACAATGGACACACACTCTGTTCCACCTGTAAAACAAGGGTGCATAATCGATGTCCTACTTGTAGACAAGAGCTTGGAGATATTAGGTGCTTAGCGCTCGAAAAGGTAGCAGAATCACTTGAACTTCCCTGCAGGTATTATTCGTTAGGATGTCCGGAGATATTTCCGTATTACAGCAAACTCAAGCATGAGGCATTGTGCAACTTTAGACCATACAATTGCCCATATGCTGGATCAGAGTGTGCTGTTACTGGGGACATTCCTTATCTTGTTTCCCATCTGAGAGATGATCATAAAGTAGACATGCACACAGGATGTACATTCAACCATCGCTATGTAAAGTCCAATCCCCGTGAAGTTGAAAATGCCACCTGGATGCTAACTGTAAGTGCAATATTTCCTTTTCGCAGCTGGATTTTATTGGGAGAGTAGTCATACCGATGTATGATGGGCTTTGAGCAATATCCTTATAACTATTAGAAGAAAAAGATCCTTCCTCCCTGTTTGCTATGTATGTCGTTTTTGGGGCACTATGTTTTCCTTTCCCTGCCAAAGCTTTTGGACCACACTCCTTCCATTATTGGCTTTACTTTGCAGCTTACATGCGAATTCTGTCAAGAATAGTGTCATGGACCCAATACTAATGTGGAGTACCATGTGGAACAATTCAACCTCCTTTCACATATTAATCTCATCTATCTGATGTGAGCTTGCTTAGTTTATAGAAGAAATAGGGCTTTATGTTCATGCAATGTGGCTTTTTTGCTTGAGAGTAAGAACCACGAGGTAGCTAAATGACGCAACATGTTATTCGCTTTCTGATAACCCAATTGACAAGTGTTCTCTCTTGCCTGTTTTGCTAGGTCTTCCATTGTTTTGGTCAGTATTTCTGCCTTCACTTTGAAGCCTTCCAGCTTGGCATGGCCCCTGTGTACATGGCATTTCTCCGTTTCATGGGTGACGAAGCTGACGCTCGCAATTACAGCTACAGCTTAGAGGTAGGAGGGAATGGGAGAAAGCTCACATGGGAAGGGACCCCGCGGAGCATCAGAGACAGCCATCGGAAGGTCAGGGACAGCCATGATGGCCTCATTATCCAAAGAAACATGGCACTTTTCTTCTCTGGCGGGGACAGGAAGGAGCTGAAGCTCAGAGTTACAGGAAGAATATGGAAGGAACAACAGAACCCAGATGCTGGGGTGTGCATACCGAACCTCTGTAGCTGAGGTGGTTATTTTTTTTCTTCTCTTTTCTTTTTGGAAGTCGTCCTAATGATTTTCATGTTTGTGACACTCTGTTGTGTACAACCTTGCCAACTTACCTCCTGTGTTAAATGTATTTGGGGAGCCGAAAGCTCGAGTTGTGCATTTGTTGAAGGATTAGCTTCCAGCAAATTGTTTAATAAGCAGTTTGTTCTCTTGTTACACCACCAGTTCCTCGGAATATACATACTATTTACCATTTAGACATGTAGAACTTGGAATGATTCACCTTGAAATGTTGAAAGAATGTGCAAATCTATAATGGGGTCATGTATACTCACCACTTGAACAAACGCCTTACCATTAACTTCAACATGGTACCTTCAAACCCATTCTCAGGCTTTGAAACACCCGAATTTGCTCAAGCTTGTCGCTACTTGCTGAGATGGTAAGACATCATTCTGGTAAGTAGATATGTCGACTGTTTCTGTTCTTAGCAAACCCCATATCATTCATATCAGAGTTTTACAAAGCCGTCCGGGCTTTTATTTTTGAACGATTGAAGACGATTTTTCACATCTAGAGAGAAGGGAATTGCTATACTGATATGTCCCTAGCTCACGAGCACATAACAGATCTAATCTTTCAAGACAAAGCTGGTGTCTTTTTATTTGCGAGATGATATTTCTATAGTTCATTCAGAAGTTGGAAACGCCAAAACATGCATACGCTGCTAAGGGATGTGAAGCTACCAGTGTGATGACCAAACATTCTCTTGAGTTTAAATCTCGAATTTTACCAGGATGCATTCATGAGTTAGAGTTGGTCATACAAGATGGTGAGTTTACGAGTGGCAGATGTAAGAATGGTGTGGAGGTTAGTAGCGTATATAGCACAAGTGAGATTGTCTAAACAAACTGTGCCCATCAACAACTGAAGCCCTCACGTTTAATCTTCCAGAACTGAACATCACCTTATCATTACCAAAAAAGCATGTTAAACTCAAAACCTTATAGAGGCAAAATCTTAACAATTACATTGCAAGAAATTATAATTCCTCCAAGATGGAGATACATGACATCGCCATAAGGCATATTAACTATTTCATAGATCTTAAACTAAATCTGTAATGTGTCACTTGGATCTCTATAGCCACGTTCTTGGATGGGAGTCAGGACAATATGCTATCTTACTTTCCTTACTGTTGTGAAATCCAAAACCGACCCAAGTACCAATCACGGACCGAAGTTGGGAAAGAAAGCAAATGCACCCAGCTACTCAGCTGTGATTAGTGTTTAATGACCGTCCTAAATATGTTCCTATACGTTAAATCTGTATGCCACACCAAATTCCTCAGGATATATGCCCAAAATTGGAGCACTACCTGCATATATTTTCACAACCTTCCTTCGTAAGGAGCAAGCGTTTCATACTCTACATGAATCATGACACTTCCCACGATTACAAATGCCTCTGGCAAAAGCTTTTGACCATTGGAAGTCACCGGTAACTCCTGGTATCGATTACAAACCTCAACGCAAACTTCTCCAAAAAAACCTCCTCGAGTGGATGCAATGCACAAAGCAGACTCGGGCTCCTCCTTCAGCTACCTCTTTTGACACGAAAATCTGAAAGACCACGTGCCAAGGGATTACACTCTCCTCCAAACTAAGCATCGAACCCAAGGGTCGAAAGACCAGGTTGGAATGTTCAATGGTCTCTTGTTAAAATCAGGTTGGAATGTACTACATAATGGTTGGGTAAACGCATTCCCGAAAAAGGTCTTATCTAACAGAACATGTAAGGTCTTATCTTTAAAAAATTTTATGGTCTCATATGTTTAATAGTCTCATCTGCTACTAAGCGGTCAAACAACGAGTCAATTTGTCAAAACAAATGCCCACATGATGTTGCCAAAAAGAAAGAAAGAAAGAAAATCGACGACCAAAACAAAAATCAACAAGGTGCCACCTCCATCTTCACTGCCACCATCTCCATCATAGTGGTGAAGAAGGCCGGGCCTGTGAAATTTCACTGGTAAGCTGCCTGTGGAAGGTAATCCTCACTATTATCCCCAAAAACAGGAGGAGATGTGAATAATGACGTATACCAAAACAACGTACTGGACTGCATTATAGAATCATGCATACCAAATAAAAGGCGAATGCTAAGCGGTTTTCATCTTGGGGGTTATAGAGCATATAGAACTGTAACATTCGCAAAAGAGGAGATTGTCTACACTAACTATGCCCCTTTTAACAATTCAAACCATCATGTTGAATCTTTTAGCATTCATGATGACAAATCATGTGCCAAAGGTTATTTGAGACTCAGTACAACAAATACAGAAGTTAACCATTATGTTGCAAGACAAACAGCACCCCTCCAAGATGGTGCTACATGACACTGCTATGAAAACGTAGGCCAATCAAGTCAGCAAATTTCATCTCGAGTGTGAAGCACGTTATTAAACCTGAATCTACATGGATGACCCTCAATACCCATGAGCCAATTAAGACAGAAGTTGGAAATGCAGCAAAAACATAATACCAATTCCAATTACGGGTAAATATGCCTATTAGTAGCACCTGAAACATATCTAGAACTTGACCACTCATCCTGTTCATATATTTGTACCAATGGATAGTAATTGGCGAAGTCCACTGTTCCATCAGGTCCAGATCAGGATAACAGAATATCCAAAGCATTCAACCTAAAACCGTATAATATCTTGTATCCTTTCTTCATACCAGAACCAGCTTTGATGCGTTCATGAGCTGTGTATGGTCTAAGGTGTGGGCTCTAACACTGTATGAGGATTGCAAGCATTCTACTATTAGGAGGAAGCATAGATGACAAATTCAGTGGACAAAGGCCGGCCATATTATTTCGCTTATACTATCTTCATCAAATGCACTTATAGAACAGTATAAAGGACTTCGCAAATACGCTCACACTGATAGGTAATTTACTTGATAATGGCTTTGCAAGATAGTTTTCACTTACAATTAAGGCCATGTACACCGCACGCTGTCTTCCTCCAAGAAAGAGCAATGCCATAAAAGTGCACAAGATGATGGAATAGAGAAGAACATTAATATGAAATATTATCGGAGTACATTAAAAGGATATCAAGAGAATTACCTAGAACTTAAATTCATATGGAGGTTGCACAGAAATCCGGATTCAAAAAGCTCCACGTCACAAATAGTAAGACACTTATTGAATATAGAGACGATAATTATTGTCATTTCATTTAATTACATCCATCCTGACTAACGAAGCAGATGATACAAGGTTCAAACCGCATACCTTCTTCTACTTCATCATGAAGAAAAGCTACAGACAAGATGTCGCCACATCAAATATTTCCAACGCAATGCAAATTAAGCTTCTACACGATCACTCAAGCTCTCGTTTATAACTTCAGCCTCAAGCACAGTTTCACCTTTGATTGCTTCTGTCAAGCTTGCATCAACAGAACTATTTTCTACAGCAGTTTGTCCAACACTTTCTTCTTCTTTCCCATCCTTTGCTTCTCCATCCATAGAGGTAGACTCAGCAGCATTAGGCGAATCTTCATCACCTTCCTTGTTCCCAAACAACTTAGATGGTATCAAAGAAGAAACAGCAGCTCTTGCACTAGCCTTCGCCTTTTCTGCTGCTTCAGCCTCCCTAGCCGCAGCTTCAGCCTTCTCCCGTTCTACATCCTCCATAAGCTTCGTCAGATCCCCTTCCCTTCCCACCTTCCCCAATTCCTCCCTAACAAACTCTTGCAAGTCAGTAGAGAAATCAGAAGCATCTTCTCTCAACATTGCACCAATAGTTTTTAGTACCTCATCATGTTTCCCAATGTCGAACAATGCTTTCATGATAAACTGATAGCTCGCATCATCCATCCTCAGTTTCCCCACCATCATATCAAAAAACGATTTCGCTTCGTCAACCTTCCCAACCTTAACTAGCCCATCCACCAATCTATTATAAACTGCCAGGTTAGGTCTCAGCTTAGATTCTATCATCTTCTTATAATAAGCAGCAGCATCATCAGGTCGATTCTCTTTAAAACACGCATCCATCAACAAAACAAACGTAAACTCATCCGGGCTAACCCCTTTCTCACTCATACCCTTATAAAGCTCCTCCCCTTCAGCCAGCATATCGTTATTACACAACTGCTCGATCAAATTATTATAGGACAGAGTATCTGGGCTACACCTCTTCTCACCCATATTCTTGAAAATCTCAATTGCCTCAGTAAACCTCCCTTGGCTGCAATATGCATCCACCATCACATTAAAGCTCCCGAGATTCACACTCAGCCTCTTAGGCGGACTATGTTCCGCCATCATCCTACCAAACAACTCAACTGCCTCCTCAAACTTCCCATTCTTGCTCAACGCATCCAACATGTAATTAAACGCGACCGCACTCATCTTAATCTTTGAACCCTCGCCGCAGGCCTCCTTGTAACACTCCATCGCTTCCTTCTCCATCCCCCTCAAGAAATACCCCTTCATCACGCTCCCATACACAACCCCATCTGACACCGCTCCTCCCAACTTCTCCTTCAACTCCTCATACAGCGCAAAAACCCCATCAGCCTTCCCATTCTTTGCTTCCCCCAACATAACATAACTATACACGATCGGGTCCGGAGCAAAACCCTTGGATAACATCTCATCTTTCAACTCCAATGCCCTGTCAACCTTATTGTTATCGACCAAACCCCTGACTATGATTCGATACGTGGTTGGTGACGGGTTAAACGGGGCATCATTAATCAACTGCTTATAATAATCTAGCGCGGTGTCAGTCTTACGGCAATCCATGTACGCATTAATGAGGAGGTTGTGCGTTACCACGTTGGCGGCCACGCCGGCCTGGGTGATGAAGCGGTGGAGCGACAGGAGGTCGGAATAGCGCCACTGGCGGAGCTGGGCGGCCATGACGGAGTTGCATGTGAAGATGGTGGGCTTGCAGTTGGAGTAGATGGAGTGGCGCGTGAGGAGGGCGGCCTCGTCTAGATCGTTCTCGCGGATGAGCTTGAGGATGCGGTTGTGGAGGTTGAGGCGGTTGCCGGTGAGGGCGGAGACGTGTTCCGGGATTTTCGGGGCGTTCGGGTTAGGGTTAGGGTTCTGGGGGTTGGGGCGGGGTTGGGACTGGGGGCGGACTGAGTTGAGGGGGGGTTCGAGGCTGAGGCGGCGCTTGCGGCGGCGGCGTTCGGCAGCTGCTTCTTCTGGGGTGGCGAAGGAGAGGAGGCGGAGAGAGAGAAATGAAGGTGGTGCGCGGTGGTGGTGTTTGGTGGTTAGGGTTTTGAGGTGGGTGAGGAAGGTGGGTTTGGAGAGGGCCATTTTGGGTGGGAATGGGGGGGTACTAGGGTTCTGCTAGGGGTTTAGAGGGTGAAATGAGTGAGGGTTGAGAGGAAAGATAGGGTCAAGTTGGGCTTGGGAGTTGAAAATGAGGCCCAACTAAATGCTGTGGGCTGCAGCTCCTCTCTCATTTCTTTGGTCTCTAATTTTGGGAATGTCAATTTGGACAATTTGATTTGATATGTACTAATGATATGCGGTTATTACGTGTTTCAAATAATTATTATGTTTTTAATTGTTGTGAAATGAATTTTGATGGACCGGATTTGAGAAACAGATCAGCCTAGGGGATCTACGAAAGCAGAAAATTGGCAAGTACGGGGGAGGGTTTGACATAAACTTATACTCCCTCCGTCCTTAAAATATCGATCATTTTTACTATGTACGCATATTAAGAATTTATATAATGTATTGTCTATTCTTTTTCTTTTGACCCTTTAGAGAGGGGGAAGAGAGTGAGTCATGAAAGAGAAAATTGGTTAGGAGAGTGTTAAATGTGCAGAAAGAAATAGAATAAAAAAGCGTAAAGTGGTGGTGGGTTAGGAGAAGGAAAATGAGTTGGTAGAGAGTTAAATGTGAAGAGTAAAATAGAATAAAAAAAGTATAAAAATAGTAAATATGTAAACATAACTACATAATCTTTTTTATTTTGAAAGTGATCAATTTTTATAGGACGACCCAAATAAGAAATATGATTAATTATGAAGGAACAGAGGGAATATAAGTCATAATATGAACAAATACAAGAGTGTATGTGTGTATGTGAGTAAGATTGTACCCAATACGTGGTACCCCGAAACTAGAGAAGTGGATAGGTCGGCCATGTCACGGTGATTGGTTATGATCTATCTGGTTTGTGATTAAACTAATATATCTCCGGTCTCTCGACTGTATATATCGATTTTTTGAATGAATGACGAAAGTCCCCGCAGGATGTTCATCGCGGCTCCATTGTCCACCAAGACTCTAGATCTCGGTTTCCCTGCGCAGACACCATAGAAAGAAAAAGGAAAATTTGGATAGGATAGGAATGGGAAACTACGTTGGCTATGGTCAGGGAGTCTTTGTTTTGATTCGCCCTAGGAGTTAGTCCATTGGTGTGATGCTAATCATGGGTTCCTCGTTTGCAGAATGTCCAGGGTAAGTCGGGTTGAAGTCTCCTAACCATTTCTTAGGTTCTGGACAAAGACATGATCAGGGCTTGATCGAGGTTCAAGTTAGGTTCTTCTGGAAGCTTTTTTTTTTTTTTTAATTATTATTTTTCATGCGTGCCCCCAAAGATTTTTGTCTTCACAAATAAGTTTGACCTTTCCAACTTGTTATTTCCATATATGGTATTGTGCACAGCTTTGCAAAAAAAAATATATGAGATATAAAGAAAAGTACGGATTATTGAATGTGAAATAATGTCCAAAACCAAACACAAGTAGAGGAAAGTTACCGGTATAGAAATTTTAGAAAACCAAACATGTTCTAGATGGTACCGATGGTAGCTAGTTGTTACATAATCTTGATCTCGTGAGCTATATACGGAAGCAATAACTATCAAAGTACTAATTAAGAAATCTTGTATTTATATGCCTAATACTAATAACATAATTGGTATTGACAAAAAGAATAGCTAACAACCTATTTTCACATTTTATATGAGTTTTTCTACTAATTTATGTCGTTAAAAATGAACTTGAGTAGTAATTATTAACTTTTAGCAACAAATGAAGACGCAAAATAGTAATCCGTATATGAAAAGATAGAAATAGTCTTTCCTAACTAATAATAATAATAATAATAGTGATAATACTAATAATAACCCGTGTGTGAGGTTTGTATTACTCAAGGTCACTAGGAAAAGAATAAAGATACATAGCAAATGATTGAAAATTGTTGTATGTGGAGCCTGATTTCAATCCAGAGACATTGTTACAATGGAGGCAGTGATCTTAAAACTAGTTTTGTGTGGGTGTCCCACATTGGTTATTGAGAGAAGGTCACAACTTAGCCCAAGTATATAAGTGTTTTGTCCCACATTGGTTATTTAGAGAAAGATCACCTCTTAGCTCTAAATAAATATACATGGTCTTGTATTGTTTTGGGGCAAGAGAGATAACCACAACATAAAGTGGGGGTTAAGATTTTGGTTGTAACACTGCTGAATAGTGAAATCGAAATCTGGTCATACTCCGAGGACGTAGCCATATTGGTGAACCTCGTAATTCTTGTGTTGTGCGTTTGGTTTATTCGTGTTTTTTAAATTTCTCGTTTGTTTCTTTGTTCTTCAATATATTGCTCCGTAGTTGCTGCGTTTTGTAACAACTGGTATCAGAGCTTGGGTTCGAGTTTTACTCACGTAGGTTCTACGTTTGAGTGGGAGCAATGGCCGAAGAAGGTAAAGGAAAGATCGAGAAGTTTAATGGTATGAATTTTCAGTGGTGGAGGATGCAAGTTGAAGACTACTTGTATCAGAAGGATCTGTATCTACCGCTGGTGGGAGAGAAACCTGAAGCGATGAATGCAAGTGAGTGGGCGATTTTGGACAGAAAGGCGCTGGCTACGGTAAGACTTAGCCTAACCCCACAGGTAGCATTCAATATCTCCAAGGAAAAAACTACTGCTGCTGTGATGAAAGCATTGGAGAAATTGTATGAAAAACCTTCTGCTTCGAATAAGGTATTTCTCATGAAGAAACTGTTTAATATGAGAATGTCTGAAAATGGTTCTGTTGTTGATCATTTAAATGATTTTAACGGGGTTACAAATCAATTGGAATCTGTCGGCATTAATTTTGATGATGAAATTAGGGCTTTGTTATTTCTGTGTTCACTGCCTGATAGTTGGAATAACTTGGTGACGACAGTGAGTAATTCTACTATTTCTGGTACGCTAACACTTAATGATGTTGTGAGTTCTGTGATGAATGATGAAATGCGGAGAAAGACAATTGGTGATGGTATATCATCTAGTACTGCTTTGTCCGTGGAATCCAGAGGTAGACAGAATAACAAGCAGAATAACAGGGGAAGAAGTCCTACAAGAGGAAGATCAAGATCACGAGGCAAGTCGAAGTCAAAAGGGAAAACCATAGTGTGTTGGAATTGTAACAAGAAAGGTCATAAGAAGAATGATTGTACGGAACCGAAGAAGAAAAAGGGAGCAGGGGGAAGACAAAGTGATGATGAAGGGGCAAACATGGTAAGTTCAAACGAACGGACATATGACGATTTATGTCTTTCTGCTACAGTGGATGATAATTCCAAAGTGTGGTATGTAGACTCAGGAGCCTCGATTCATTGTACACCTTATAGGGATTGTTTCTGTGATTATGTTCATGGTGATTATGGACATGTGACTGTCGGGAATGGATATCGGTGTAGCATTGTCGGAAAGGGAAAAGTGAAAATTAAACTATCAAATGGAGGAACCCTAGTTTTGAAGGATGTTAGACATATTCCAGAACTGCAGAAGAATCTTATATCCGTCAGTGGATTGGACCGTGAAGGCTATTTTGTGGCATTTGGTGAAAAACAATGGAAGGTGATCAAAGGGTCGATGGTGGTAGCAAGAGGTGAAAGAGTAGGAACCCTATATACTCTTTCAGGTACCCATAACCACTCTATCTCTTTGGCTTTTACAGAAAATCAGAAAACCACATTATGGCATCACAGGTTGTGACATTTGAGTGAGAGTGGTATGAAAATTCTGCACTCAAAGAATGCATTGCCAGGTATGAAGAACATTCAGTTAGATTTCTGCGAGGGTTGTGTCTATGGAAAGCAAAAGCGGGTCAGTTTTCGGAGGGATGGTAAAGAGAAGAAGATTGAAAGACTGGAGTTAGTTCATACAGATGTTTGCGGACCTACTACAGTGAAATCTCTTGGAGGTAATTTCTACTTTGTTTCTTTTATAGATGATGCTAGTAGAAAGACCTGGATATATGCCATCAAACAGAAATCTGATGTTTATCACACTTTTAAGAAGTGGAAAGCTCTTGTTGAGAATGAAACAGGGAACAAGGTAAAATGCCTAAAATCTGACAATGGGGGTGAATATCGCAATGGAGGGTTCCAAGAATATTGTTCCAGTAACGGTATCAGGTTAATAAGAACTGTTAAGAGGACACCTCAAGAAAATGGCTTGGCAGAGAGGATGAATCGAACCATCATGGAACGAGCAAGGTGTATGAGGATACATGCTGATTTACCTCTACAGTTCTGGGCAGCAGCTGTGGATACTGCCGTATATTTAATTAACAGAAGTCCAGCAAGTGCTCTCCATGGTGGTATTCCTGAAGAAGAATGGTTAGGTAAACCAGTAAATTATTCTTTTCTGAAAGTTTTTGGATGTATTGCTTATGCTCATATTGATAAAGAGGAAAGGAAGAAACTTGACTCTAAATCTCAGAAGTGTGTATTTATTGGATATGGAGGTGATGAATATGGTTATCGTTTGTGGGATTACGAACATAACAAAATCATCAGGAGTAGGGATGTCATATTCGATGAATCACGGTTGTATAAGCACAGGTTACAAGAACATGGAATTGAAAAAGAAAATATGGAATACATGGAACTTGATGAGCCAGAAGATGGACAGGTACCCAGGATAGAAAATCCAGCAGTCCTTGATGAGACAACTGATACTGAAATTAGAGCTGGTGATCAACAACAGATGCCTGAAACTCTTAATCTCAGAAGAAGTAGTCGGGTAAGGAAAGCTCCTGACAGACTTTGTCTTCCACTCGATTATATTTTGTATACTGATTCTGGGGAGCCAGAATGTTATCAAGAAGCGATACAGGATGAATCCAGGTTACAGTGGGAGCAAGCCATGAAAGATGAGATGGCTTCACTTGAGCAAAACCAAACTTGGGATTTGGTAAAGCTCCCTGCAGGTAAGAATATTCTGTACAATAAATGGGTATACAGAATTAAAAATGAAGTTGGAGGAGCAAAGAGATACAAGGCAAGACTAGTTGTGAAAGGGTATCGACAGAGGAAAGGTATTGATTTCCAAGAAATCTTCTCTCCTGTTGTAAAGATGACTTCAATTCG
The DNA here is from genome assembly GCA_033070095.1 of Escallonia herrerae. Lineage (NCBI taxonomy): Eukaryota > Viridiplantae > Streptophyta > Magnoliopsida > Escalloniales > Escalloniaceae > Escallonia > Escallonia herrerae. The sequence goes on along the minus strand of JAVXUP010002092.1, from coordinate 120,413 downwards.
TACGATATTGAGCATTGTAGCTATAGAGGACTTACATCTGGAGCAGCTGGATGTTAAGACAGCATTTCTCCATGGGGATTTGGAGGAAGAAATCTACATGCATCAGCCAGAGGGTTTTGAAGTCAAGGGTAAGAAGGGAATGGTTTGCAGGTTGAAGAGGAGCTTGTATGGCCTAAAGCAAGCTCCTAGACAGTGGTATTTAAAGTTTGACAATTTCATGAAGCAGACAAACTTCACTAGATGTGACTCCGATCACTGTGTTTATTTTCAGAAGTTTAATAGTGAGGACTTCATTATTTTAACTCTGTATGTAGATGATATGCTTGTAGCAGGTTCAAGCATGAGAATGATTAATGAACTCAAGAAGAAGTTGGCAAGTGCTTTCTCTATGAAGGACTTGGGAGAGGCAAAACAACTTCTTGGCATGAGGATAACCAGGGACAGAAAACAGAAAAAGTTATGGTTGTCACAGGAAGAGTACATTGAGAAGGTTTTGAGGAGATTTAACTTGCATGCCTCTAAACCTGTGACGACTCCTTTAGCAGCTCATTTCAAGCTTTCAAAGGAGTTGAGTCCCAAGAACAGGGAGGATGAAGAATACATGGCACAGGTACCGTACACCTCTGCTGTGGGAAGTCTCATGTATGCCATGGTCAGTACAAGGCCGGATATTGCACATGCAGTTGGAGTTGTGAGCAGATTCATGACAAACCCAGGAAAGGAACATTGGCAAGCAGTGAAGTGGATTCTCAGGTATTTGAGAGGAACATCCAGGTTCTGCTTATGTTTTGAGGGTGACAACATAGATGTGCGAGGCTATGTAGATGCAGACCATGCAGGTGATAGAGACAACGGAAGAAGCACCACGGGATATGTTTTCTCTGTAGGAGGGACTGCAGTAAGCTGGATCTCTAAGTTACAGAAGATTGTTGCATTGTCTACAACAGAAGCAGAATATGTTGCTGTGACAGAAGCAAGCAAGGAAATAATTTGGCTTCAAAGGTTGTTGACAGAGTTGGGATATGGGCAAGTAGATTGCAAGCTATGGACTGATAGTCAGAGTGCAATACATCTTGCCAAGAACTCAGCATTTCATTCGAGGACCAAGCATATTCAGCTGAGGTATCACTTTATACGGTCTCTGTTAGAGGATGGACAACTGAACTTGGAGAAGATCGAAGGCAACAAGAATCCCGCGGACATGTTAACGAAAGTGGTTGACAGGCAAAAGTTGAGCCTATGCTCAACTTTGATTAGTCTTCGTTGATGCTTCTTGGATGAGTATGACCAGCATTTGTGTGGAGTTTCAGCATTGGAGTTGTATCAGTCTCCAAGTGGGAGATTGTTGTATGTGGAGCCTGATTTCAATCCAGAGACATTGTTACAATGGAGGCAGTGATCTTAAAACTAGTTTTGTGTGGGTGTCCCACATTGGTTATTGAGAGAAGGTCACAACTTAGCCCAAGTATATAAGTGTTTTGTCCCACATTGGTTATTTAGAGAAAGATCACCTCTTAGCTCTAAATAAATATACATGGTCTTGTATTGTTTTGGGGCAAGAGAGATAACCACAACATAAAGTGGGGGTTAAGATTTTGGTTGTAACACTGCTGAATAGTGAAATCGAAATCTGGTCATACTCCGAGGACGTAGCCATATTGGTGAACCTCGTAATTCTTGTGTTGTGCGTTTGGTTTATTCGTGTTTTTTAAATTTCTCGTTTGTTTCTTTGTTCTTCAATATATTGCTCCGTAGTTGCTGCGTTTTGTAACAAAAATAAAATGGGAGAGTAATAAACTTGCAATGAAATAAAACGAGCGAGGGAGATTATGTTAGCCATAAAGAAAAACAGAAAGAGAATATTGGACATAGAAAAGATTTTAGATTAAATAATATACATAGAGAATTAGTTTTGGCAAAATCTTAGGAATTAATGAAATTATAAAGATATAAATAAAAATTTTAAATGGGACATGTTGACATAGAAGAGAGAGAAATATAAAATTTATTTTAAAAAAAGAATTCAAATCAAATTGAATAAGAGAGAGGGAGGGAGAAAAATGAATTCAAATCATTATTAAAAAGGCTAATAATTTGAAAATGCTTTCAAAAAGTAAAAATAGGAAAGTTTTCAGTTTCGGCTTTTATATATATATATATATATATATATATATATGGGAGCTGATCCATTGATAGCGCTAGCAAAATGGGGTATTTGCTAGCGCGATCTGGACCGTCCATCCCGAAAGATGGACGGCCCAGATCTTTTTTTTTGCGTTTTTTTAAGTACGTCCGCTACATTATGTAGCGGACAATTTTTTGACAAAAATACCCTTTGTGCCCATCCGCTACATAATGTAGCGGACTATCGAGACTACTGTTCTGACTTTTTTTTAAAACAGTCCGCTACATTATGTAGCGGACCATTTTTTGATAAAAATACTCTCTGAAAACTTGTCCGCTACATAATGTAGCGGACTTTCTGACTAACTCACTCTCTGTCCTTTCTTTCTCATTTCTGTTCTGACTCTCTCTCTCTCTCGCTGTCCCCATTCCACTCCCCCATTCCTGCTTTGCTTCTTCTTCAACAACCGAACTACTGGAAACCGGTGGTGAGTTTGAGGAAGAAGCCGCTGGCGGCGGTGAAGAGGGCTGAGGCGATGGTCGGGGGGATGGCGTCGTCGCTGCCGGTGAACATACCGGACTGGGCGAAGATATTGAAGGAGGACTACAAGGACAAGCGGCACCGGGACATCGACGATGATGTGGACAGCGAGGATCTCTGACCCCATCTCTGAATTCAGAACCTTTCTAACCAAACAGCTTATTCTTCTTCTTCTTCCTCTATTTTCTCGAGAACAGCACCACCCTATCATCTTGATACTACAAACATATGCTTCATATCCCAAAAACTGTGGCAAGTCTTTCCTCGGGAAAGAGTTTTCTGGCCTTTTAGCTCTCTGGGTGTGCGTTTATATTGTTTATCAGAGTAGACAGAGGAATTGAAAGCCACGGATTCTGCTCAAAGGAGTCAGGCGGTGAGCTTCGGTTGGAATTGAAAGCCACGGATTCCAGCTTTCCAATCTTAGCTCCTTTGTTTGCTCTCATTCAGTTGGAATTTCTGTTTGTTAAAAGGTATAGTTGCTGAATCAATACAGGAGGATGAATGCTGAGCTTGTTCCAAACATACTGAGGAGAAAAGAAGAGAGAGAAAGGACAAGAGAAAGTGAGAAATTGACGTGAAAGAGAGATGTGTCAGAAAATATATTGTCTACTTGTCCGCTACATTATGTAGCGGACTGTCTATTTGTCCGCTACACCCGTAACGGACTCTGTCATTTCTGTCAGAACATTAAAGACAGAAAGAGAAAAAAGATCTGAAAACTTGTCCGCTACATAATGTAGCGGACGGACTCGAAGGGTATTATTGTCAAAAAAAGTTAAAAAATTGTCCGCTACATAATGTAGCGGACGTACTTAAAAAAACGCAAAAAAAAAGATCTGGGCCGTCCATCTTTCGGGATGGACGGTCCAGATCGCGCTAGCAAATACCCCATTTTGCTAGCGCTATCAATGGATCAGCTCCCTATATATATATATATATATATATATATATATATATATATATATATATATATATATATATATATATATATATATATATATATATATATATATATATATATATATATATATATATATATATATATATATATATATATATATATGGAGCTGATCCATTGATAGCGCTAGCAAAATAGGATAAGTTGCTAGCGCGATCTGGCCGTTCACGCGCGATCTGTGGACGGCCCAGATCTTTTTTTTACGCTTTTTTTTAGTCCGTCCGCTATATAATGTAGCGGACGAGTAGACATACTACTTTTTTTTTTTTTCTCTTTCACTGTCCTTTCTCTCATTGTTCTGACATCTCTCTCTTTTCTCTCACTGTCCTTTCTCTTTCTTTTCTTCTCTCTCTCTCTCTCTCTCTCTCTCCTTCTTCCTCAATACCCACCCAAAGGTACTTATATCACTTCACACGCCCATTGCCGTGAGGCAGTGGTTCCCTCTCTTCTTCTTTCATTTACACATACACACACATTTATATATAAACACACTGCACTAGACACACTACACTCTTCAGACCCATTTCATTCCACTCATGCATTACCATGTATTACCATGTATCCACATACCACACATGCACACAACCAACACTCTCCCTCTCCACTCCCACTGCCTCACGGCAGTGGTCTCTCTCTCTCTCTCTCTCTCTCATTTTCTTTCTTTTCCTAAGCACTCTCATGCACTCCACAATTACATAAACCCACACCGCACAAATCTGCACTCCCTACCTTCCATTTTACATCCGAAAATTGGAGCTGTTGCCTAGTTGTCTATAAATACGAAAATTGATTACTTGGGTCCCTGGAATGTTGTGCAGAATTTTGTCCTTTCTCTATTTGGTTTCTCTATCAAAGCAGAGAAGGAAACTGAACCTCCACTTCTTCTTATCCTCTGTTGCTGTGGTTGAGGAAGAACGGGAAAATGAGGACAGTGAGAGAAACGAGAAAGAGAGAGAGAAGGGAAAGAAAGAGAAAGGACAATGAGAGAAAGAGAGAGAGAGATGTCAGAAGGACAATAAGAGAAAGGACAGTGAAAGAGAAAAAAAAAAGCAGTCTGTCTACTCGTCCGCTACATAATGTAGCGGACGGAGCTGAATGGTATTTTTGTCAAAAATTCGTCCGCTACATTATATAGCGGACGGACTAAAATAAAGCGTAAAAAAAGATCTGGACCTTTAGAGAAAGAGATAAGTCAGATTGAAGAGAAAGGACATAGAGAGAGGGGAAAAACAAGTCAAAGCATTAATGAGTGAGAGTGAGAGTGAGAGTGAGAGAGAGAGAGAGAGAGAAATGTTAGAAAACCAGTCCGCTACATTATGTAGCGGATGAGGGAAAGATAAGAGAGAGAGAGAGAGAGTCAGAGCATTAATGAGAGAAAGGGGAGAGAGAGAAAAAAAATGACAGAAAAGTCCGTCCGCTACATAATGTAGCGGACGGGCTGTTTTTAAACTTGAGGGTATTTTTGTCAAAAAATCGTCCGCTACATTATGTAGCGGACGGACTAAAAAAAAGCGTAAAAAAAAGATTTGGGCCGTCCACAGATCGCGCGTGGACGGCCAGATCGCGCTAGCAACTTATCCTATTTTGCTAGCGCTATCAATGGATCAGCTCCCATATATATATATATATATATATATATATATATATATATATATATGATTTTAACTTTTGACTTTTTTTTTCCAATGCCACTTGTTACTTAAGTAATACGCGCATATGTTGCATCAAATCTACGTTAATGTCTAACTTTTTATGGAGCCTTAGAATTATATATAATTTTATATGGAGCAGTATATTTTTCCTGCACTTAGTCAGATATCGAAAAGAATATGGATTAATCCAACCATAAAGAGTAAAGATAAGTGGGACCGATTCGCTCATCACTGGACATGTCGATTCAAGATGATAGTTGTTTTCTTCTCTGCATTCGCAATAAGTTAGTTTCATTGTCGATGATTGTATCACTTTTAAAATATTATCGCTAGGGTAGCCTAAACATGTTGCGTTATTTGAATTTCGCTAGTAATATATCATTTCACCACTTGCCTGATAATAAATTACATAATGAATGAAATTGCATCCACTGCAAGTAAACAATGCAGAAAGAAAGAGCCTTCAAACATATATCATTATTTTTTTGTTTTGGTACATAAGAAAATGACGGAAGAAAGGGACTTCATAAAATAACAACACAAGGCGAATATGGATCCACGAGATATCTTGTACCCGAAAAACATATATTTAAATTAACTTACATTATCTTTAGTTGACAACTCCGAAGGATTTAACTAAATTGTTGTTTGCATTTGTGGTGGTTGGAGCATACAAATGTGTTGGATAGGCTTCATCAGGGGCTAAAATTAGACGGCTAAGAGTTTTTTAATTAAATTTTTTTGTACGGTTTGTAATACTTTTTAACACTTTTATTGGTCGCTATATATATATATATATATTGACGCAAATACTGTTTTAATGACAAAAGATAAGAGTGTGGAATAGCAAATGTGATGGTAAAATAAGCGCTCCAATAAATCTCCAGACTGGACATGTTCATGGCCATAATTAACTAGAAACATCTGCCCTGCTTATACAACTGCTTCTTGGGCATATCGTAATGTTAACTAGCGTGTGTTTGGATTATCGTGCCTTAGATGTGGATCTGCTACAATTTTAGTTTCGACTCCTCATGAAATGACTGTATATTTTAAAAGCCCGTTTATAATTACTTGTTGAGCATACAAAATATGAAACTTCTACATGTTAAGATATTATGTAGATTCCTATAGATATCATATATTGAGGACATCACCAAGATTGTAGCACCGATCATATGACATTTGGATTCCCGTTATCTCAGATTGGACAGGACAACTCCAGCACAATTATGTGAGGCCAAATCGTTAATAGCTTTTACTTGTAATGTCAGGCATAGGCTTTCATCACGACAGGGTGCACGACATGTGGTTGTACGGCGATCTTATGCTTTTTTCGATTCTTTTGATCTCGGATGTGATAGAATTTGTAAATTTTTTGTCGGCAGTTGAGCAGCGTGACTAATTGTAGCATTTTGTGTATGTATCATAACCTGTCATAATGTTACAGTGTAAGTGTAAAGCCATAAGGCTATAATGACAAGACCTGTACGTAGTGCAATTCTCGTGGTTTGCCCCAAAAAAAAAATAGCACGAGCCCTTTTCTATGATTTGCCATGCCTTTGATCCCTTTGTTTAAAACTTGTGTGAGCTTTTCATTAGTTGCTTCTGTTTTCTTGCTCCCTCTTTTGTTTTCTAGAGGATGTAATTAACATCAATCAACATCACTTGTGTAAGTTTGTTAACAAGGTCAAGGATCTTGCATATTTTAATCGATTGCCAAAAATTGATAGGCCGTCCTCGGACCTTCTTATTGTTGTCATATTAATTGATAATTCTCAATATATCTACGCAGATTATGATAGGCATATCACATTTTTTTTTGATTATGTAATACTGTCATGACACAATTTTAAGAACCGAGAAAGATAACTCATCGCGCCTCTGTCACGTCCAGATTATTTCTTAGCTCGATACCACCGAATACGAACAGTCTTTGTGTTTACTCAGCTTCCCAGCAAGATTATATTGACAAGTGTCTCTATCACTTAAAGAGTACTCATTTGAGTAGGGAGTTTATTGTAATGGTTGTTTTAATTTACGTAAGTTGCTTAACAAGGAAAGAAAAGTGGATAACGTGCCTGTCAATCTCTTGTCTTGTTGATTCAGTCATGAGTGGGTCAAAAAAATAAAACTGTTCACTGGTTGACTTGTCCCATGATTTTCTCATAAAGGAGTGATGGCTTGGTTTGATCTGTGCAAGCATTCATAAGGGTCATGATAATAATACATTAAATGACACTGACTCGTTGTAGCCAGCTGGTCGTTTGCAGACTCCGTGGGATGCATCCAACAGTTGTTTAGTGGTGGATTCAATTGGTTCAAACTCTTTTATAATTTTAGAAGTAAAAAATATTTTATGAATAATTGAAATTACTTCCAGAATATATCAGGTATGCAGTTTATGTAAAGTGAAGAAGAATAAGAAAACACGAAACGTTGTTGAAAGTGACGAATAAATGAACGAAAAGTCAAGAACTCAGAGGGGGCAAAAAAAAGTTGATTTTGAGCAAGAAAATTAAGATATGATAAAACGAAGATGAAGAGCAAAAAGTAGAAAAGATGAAGAAATGAACGTACTGGTTGAAGAATTTACGAACTTATTACTGGCTCCTCAAATAAGCTGAAAAGTTAGTAGAAGATCTTGTAATTTGTGGCAACTCAATCCATTAGAAAATATGAAAGTAAGGTAGGAGTGGGATTGTGTGGCGGAGTATACAATTCTTACATCTTGCATTTGCAAAGAATTATAATCGATCGTACTTTTTGGAGGTGAAAAACATAAATAACTAATGTTTAATAAAAAAGAGTTGGCTTACTTTAGTTCCTAAATACGTCTTTTAGTTATATTCTACAAAACCATTATGATTCTACATATACCAGTTGGGGTAACGCTTCTTGCGAAAAATCAACCGGGTTGAACGAGTTTTCGGTTCGTATACAATTCCAATATTTCAGCTGACTCGACCCCACGAAGGCTCTGGTTCAAGGTTGAACCGGGCTATCGAGGTCAATTTTGATAAGTATGGTATTTAGAATTCAGGGGAAGGGTGGTAAGACAACACGAGGGGACAATCTAGACCTAATTATCTAATGAAGAAAACATTAGTTTTATTCTCAAAATAGTTTCGACTTCTATCAAAGTAATATTTATTACATCGATATTATGTCTAGCTTGTTGAAAATCATTATGGAATTACAAGTGAGACATGACGCTTTTATACCTTTTATACTATTATATTATGTTGCCTCATTTATATTTTGTACTAAAGTGTTAATAATCATCACAAAAGGGGAAAAAGGGTAAACATGTAAGGGTGAAAATGTCATTTGCGGTGAGGCCTCATGGGTGCAGAGTTTTATTTCGCTTTTTCCTCGTTTACTTGTGCACACTGCCCTTCTTGGGTACATAGCTCCCTGTGCACATTACGCTTCCTGGGTGCAAAGCACTATTTCGTTTTTTCCTCGTTTACCTGTGCACATTACCCTTCTTTTAGTTAGTCGCAACTAAATCAAACATTTATCTTTTGCCTTTCTGCCTTCCTATAATGACAGTTAGCCTAATCGAGACATTTACCGTTTTTGTTATAAACTTCAAATAGGGTAACAGAATTATGCACTTTTGTCGTTGTTTTCAGAGAGTCGAGCGAAATTATCATTTTCTTATACTTTACCTCTTTATTTTCTATCTTTTTTTTTTATTTTGGTAGGTGATATAGCTAAAATATCCACCTAACCAACTTATGACACGTGGCATGGATGACTTTGAGCGGATTAAGGAATCTGTATCGGAACAAAATTTGAGAGAGGTGATAGAACCCGTTTAGGACTCAACTGCTAAAAGGATAAGTCCTAATAGGGCTCTAATACGTGAAGGATCAGCGAGAAAAGAATCCTAAAGGAGAGAGGAGTCTGGAAATGGCCTACATAATGGGAAAATCCTCAGGTACACAGACAAGTTCACACACAAGCACCCAATGCATTTTTACGCTATTCAGAGCTCTACCCTAGTAGCAACGTTCTGACTTTAGCATCGGAGCCGCCTCCACTGGAACATCCCGGTGGTCACTCCGTGTTCTATTTTGCAGGTCCATTTCCTAGCCGTAGATTCCGATCAATATTCTAGCAGTAACAGTAGGAAAAGAATGCATTCATACGATTCGAATTACATCAAGTTTGAGAATGTAAGGTGCTTCTAGCGTCCACTTCTAAAATACTAGTCATTTAGAGGGGATTAGGAAAACTTTAAAACTATTGCAACTATTACAGCAAATAAAGACCAGAAAATTAGCATGATGAATAACTTCACGGTAAACATGAGAATTTTTTACCGTTTGAAGTCGATCCATCACCTACCGACAATCATAAACTATCGGACTAAAATGATGCAAATGAGTGTTAGTATCCAATGCGGAGTGTAATGGTAACATGTGCATCTAATTCGTTTGGACGATGTTCAACTTTGACTTTACTTTTAATATTGCCAACGTTTTCAAACCTTTTACACGGGTACCCCTTTTTGTGAGTGTATGTATAGAAAAACGAGGAAGTTTGGATCATGAAATTGAGAAGTTAGGTACTTAGGTCACATTTTCTAGCAATGTTTTTGGTTAGTGTTTCTAAAGATGATCCTTTAGTGTTTTTGGTTGGTGCCTTTCCACGCGCTCTTGCCTTTTTCTCAAGAACATTTCTCTCTTGAGAATTCTCAGTAGATCCTGTTAACGATGTCCTCAGGATTCCCAAATGTATTGCCTCTCAAGTCAAAAGGGTTCTGCTGCTGCTGGCGGCGTGCTGTATCCTTGAAGGCACACACTCGCATCGAAATCTACAGAACCCTTGTTCTCCATCTGCCTATTTAAGACATGCTCCCAAATTGCTTACCAGCCAACCTGAAAGCTATAGGGAATAGTCTGTATAGAGTGCTAAACAGTGACTGAAGAGAAGCCATAAGCATCTTTCTTCCCTTAAACTAAGAAGCATTGAGATGCTACAAAACAAAAGAAGTAGTGTAAAGAATTCCAATATATAACGAGAGGATCCCTATCAAAAGCTAATAAAGATCGTGTGTTCCAAAGGCTTCCCAAGATCCCACCTCCCTCACAGGTCGGTTCTCTCTTTCTCTCTCTGTACCAAACTTCTCTCCTCCTACGTAATTTTCTGCTCTATTTTTGAGTGTTTTTATTTAACTTCAATGCAAAAAAAAAAAAAATTGGGTATTTGAAATTTTTGGGTTTTTCTTAGCCCTTGCACTTCTTTCGCGTTCTTGCTTCAACTGCTTTGTTGGATTGCCAAGATTTCTTCGGTAGAGAATGCCTGAGGTTTTTCCATTCAAATGATTCAAATACTTGTGAAAAAAGTTCATTTGATTCCAAGCATGGAGGAGTCGTCAGTCAGAGGACTGATGGGTCTGATAGTATATTACACAGCCAATTCTTCAAGACCAACAAGTATTCTCAAGATTCAAAGTTCCCATTTTTTATCAACCAAACTTGGGAAAAGGGTATCTGCATTTATTTTCTTTTTATTTTACCTGTTCATGAATGACTCTATACTTATTAGGTGAAACCTTTTCTTTATCTTGATTTTGGCAATCTTAACGGATTTTTATTGATCTTTTAATCGCAAGTAGAACCATTGATGGTGTTTGGCGATACTCCGCCAAGGAACACCTGATTTGATTTCTTTTAACACCTAAGTATCTCTTTGCATCATCCCGTGTGTTAAATTCTGCACTGCACCTATTTGAGATTCTTAATGATGGTTCTTCATGGTTTTTTTCCTTTAAAGTCATCTATCCCCAATATTTTTCTGGGCAGTTTCCCAACTTCCATGATTCAGTAAGGTCATCATGGTGGGGATGCAAATTTAGTTTCAAAATTTATGGGTTGGTTCGTTTTAATTAGTAATTTCAATTTGAGGGTGGGTTGTTTCTATTTTGACCCAAAGGTCACAGTTTCAAAATGCCAAAAAGCGTCGGCCGCATAGACATCCAACTCCATAAAGCCCACAATGGCAGACCTCGTGCGGTCGTCACCTTTACTTTTATCAATTTCTGAGTTCGTGCATCATTTTCACGTCAATTCGTAGTAGTAACACTTTAATCACCAAAAAGGGGAAGGTCAGAAATGCTTACGTACTACTTCTGATATTATGTGATTAATTAAGTAGCTGAAGATTGTCATTTTGTTTGAATGGTTCTGAATTTCTACTACCTTTTGTTTGTTTCCTTTGATATAGAAAACCATCTTTTTGATTTCTAGGAAAACCACAAGCAACATGTTGGTAGCTTGGTCCCGGGAATTCTGATACATAATTCTTTCTTTAGTTCATGACTCAGATTGCAATCGATATTTTCACCATTCTGAAACCAAAATAAATATGTCTATTCAACAATATATGCCGACTAGGATGGGCAATTCTTGGTTTTCTTCCCATATGCAAACAGAAGACACAGCCATGAAACTCTTATTTAGTCCCATGAGCACATCCACATTTCTTGACTCTTTGCTGCCCTTGTATCCCAATGAGGCTATAGAGCATGGTTCAATATTAGACTTCTGCAGAGAGCTTAATTTGAGTTATAAATATGCTTTCTAATTGAATTCACAGGTGACGCGCTTAGAGTAGCTTCTTTAGCATGAACCTATCAGTTGAAAAAAGTCTTGCACGTTACCAGCTTTAATGGGCTGCGTTTGCTCAACCAAAACCAAGCATACACCTGGATACGAGGAGCCTACTCTTCTCGCTGCCGAAACACCGTGTAAGTATGCATCATACCTCAAGTTTCGCTTTTGGCTTAATAGATAGTGGTCAGTCTGCTCAAATTGCAAAAAGCTGTCTAACTACTCCCAACTTTATTGCTTCTGTCTATCTACTAAGTGTTGATATCCTCTCTTGTATTATCGTTTTTTTTTGTCTCAGTCCTTAATTGCGTAATAGGGGCCTCCTTCTTTACGCGGGCCAGGTAGAAAGGTTTTAGTTTGTGGTGATGTAATGAGCAGACCTCAACTTGCCTTTCTCTTCAAATAATTGTTTGAGAAACTGACAAATGAGATTAAAATGAAGGGATAGTTCGATTAAGATACTCCATTTCGAAGATCCTATGCTGGTGAGCACATCGTGTAGAGATAGCTTAAAGAACTACTGAACAAAAATGCAGACCTGGTTCCTTGAATCAGCTAGAGTTATTTATCTATCTATGTACACTATATTAAAAGGCTGTGACTTCATCCACATGCATTTTAGCACATTGTCCTGATTTTTCTTCTCCACATGCATTTTAGCACTTTGCCCACATGTTTATATTAAATTACACCCGTGCCACTCACTAAAATGTTCAGAAAACCCACCCTCAATCTTATCAAAGCGAGTCTTGTTTTTAATTCTGTTAGATTTTATTGTTTTATCAATACACTTGAGCTAAAAAGTGTGTTTTTTATATCAGAAATTCTAGCCAAGTATTTTGCTTGAGTTAACATTGTTGACCAATAAGTATGAGAGAGTTTAACACTTTAACTTTAACTAGCAAGATATAATCTTAGTAAAGGTCTGAATCTTTCTGTCGCTCAGACTCTGCTTTTATCACTAAAATATTATAAACACTAAGAAACATGTCCATATAGACGGACATGTGAATTTCAGTTCTCTCGTGTATCAATTTTTTTTTTCCTTTTCTTTTCGCTTAAGGCATATATAAAATTGTACAAGTATTCTAACAAGCACCTGCGCGCGAAGCGTGGGGCTTTGACTAGTTATTTTAAATGAGCACTGACAACAGATATATTCATGCTGTTATCTCTGTCGGTAATCATAAATTATCTTTTAGGACACATTATGATTTTTGTCTTTCGTAATTACTCAAAAACATTTTTTTCGCTCTCCTTCTTTGATGGCCTCCTTGCAGTCACAGTGAGTGAAGTAGAGGCCTTGTATGAGCTATTTAAAAAATTAAGCAGCTCAATTATCGATGATGGGCTCATTCACAAGGTATGTTCACCAGGATTGCATATGAAGTTGAAAGTGATGCTCAGTTGTAGTAAAAGAAACCAGTTTTCTATACATAAAAGATAACTTTGTGTTTCTCTAAAGGGTTTAGGATATTCATTTTCCATGTAATTTTTTCATCAGGAAGAGTTCCAGCTTGCTCTCTTCAGGAACAGAAACAGGAGGAATCTCTTTGCAGACAGGGTGTGTTTCATTAAATTCAGTTCTCTTGTACTTGCCGTCCTTCAATCTAGCAAGTGTACTAAATGTCCTTACTCCACCCGAGAAATTGTACTATAGTCGTCTTGATTTAGGAATGAACTATACTAAAATGTGCCAAAATTGGTGAAATCCAAAGAATGCAGCAAGTATACATTTGCAAATAAAGGAAAAAATAAAGCAAAACAGGGATTCCTAGTTTTGAGAGAACTCAGAAAGAAGTTCTTAAGAACTATACAGCTGTAAGTGTAAAGTACTCAGAAACAGGAATTTGAAGCTTGCACCAAGAGCTCAACCCCTATTATTGGACTAAATTCTTGATTCTTGTTCTATATGTTAGATTGCATGTCCGCGTTGAAGAATTTTACCGTGTTAGTGGCAAGTACTACTCTTGTGTTGGTGCAAAGTTGCTGATACACATACGTTAAATATCATGCTATCTTTTTGTGCAACAATTCCTCAATGTACATGGTCGTTCTTGCAACTGAAGCTAGATCAAATGCTTATGCAGATATTCGACTTGTTTGATGTCAAGCGCAATGGAGTCATCGAGTTTGGAGAATTTGTTCGATCTCTGAGTGTCTTTCATCCAAATGCACCTGTACCCGACAAAGTTGCATGTAAGAATTTGGTTGGAGATAGTGCTATGCCATGGCCCATGGACCTGTATTTTTGCTACACTTCATGGAACTTACATTGTTTTGATTTCCTGAGTGAATGTACTGAATCATTTGCTAATCTGGGCATTTTTTTGGCAGTTGCATTTAGATTGTATGATTTAAGGCACACTGGATTTATTGAGAAAGAAGAGGCAAGTATTACCACCTGTTTCTTTATCTCTTCTTGTTCTTATTCCCCGCTCTGCCATTGCATGGGAATCCAGATGATGTACATTTTTGAGGTCAAATATTTTAATCTAGGTTATTGATGAAAAATTTGTAGGGATTCTTAATTATGACCATACTTAATTGCACTTCAATACTCACTGAATGGGTATTGTGGTTTATATAAAGCTGTTGGTTAAGTAATATGTAACCTTTAAATATGGTTTAATTGAATTATTTGGAGAAGAGAATATTATCTGTGCAATACTAATAATATATTTATCATCCTCTTCTCGTCATGATGCTAATAGTTTTGTCTGTATGACAGTTGAAGGAGATGGTACTGGCACTCTTGCATGAATCAGATCTCGTGCTTTCTGATGATGTTATTGAAATGATTGTGGACAAGGTTTTTATAACATTATCTTGTTCCTTGCATTTGCTTCCTAACTGATTTAGAGTCATCATCCTCCTCCTCCTCTCTCATCATCATCATCCAAGCGTTTGTGCCAGACTATTTGGGTCGGTTACATCCCTCTTTAATTTTAATAATGAAATATTTATCATTCCCACAGACATTCAGTGAAGCAGATACAAAAGGCGATGGAAGGATCGATCAAGCAGAGTGGAAGGAGTTTGTTGCAAAGAATCCGTCTCTAATAAAGAACATGACCCTTCCATATTTGAAGTAAGTAGTACTAAAACAACATCTCGTGGAAACAAGTTTGGTAACATTGGTTATTTGTTTTTAACGGTTGGGATCAAACTACATCCCAAAAGCTGTGTACAGAGACGACATACTAGTTAGAGATATGTGGACCAAAAGCGTGCCCCATCATTTGGGAGCAAGCTTGGGGTCCCTATCATCATTCATATTAACTTATTCTGTGAATATATCCTACTCATTAGCTAACTAACTTTCTTTAAACTCCCTTTGGTCTAAATTTCTGTTTTGAGAAACATCACGACCTTCTTCCTTCGTACTGTAATCGTTACTAAATCAAGTTGTCCAAGTCCAACGATTGTGATACTTCTTTTTCTGCAATTCCCCTTCTACATTGAGTTCTGAATCAACGTCTCATGATCTTGACATCGTAAAACAGAAACACTATACACCTTGTCACTGTAGTTTTGTTAATATTCATTATTTCGAGTTATGAATCTCTGTGTCAAAATCTTAATACTGTTATACTTGGATAATATAAACATGCACACTTCAGTTTGTTAATTTGTTATCATTTCCAGGGACATAACCTTGGCCTTCCCCAGTTTTGTGCTGCGTTCAGAAGTTGAAGATCTAGACATATAACTACGCTGACAAGTTGTAAGGAGCTTCTTCCCTGGAGAAGAACACATCAAGTAAAGTGGGACCAAAGAAACTAGCGGACTGATAACGACCATGCTGATGTACTCGATAAGAGCGGGGATAATGAGGTATACCCACTAGAATGCTGCAAAAGAGCAGCAGTCACCGAGCAAGATTGAATCCACACACTTCACATCTATTCTGCTGTCTTTGAACATCTGAAGATGCAGGTCTTCCACGACCAGTTGATAAGCTGTACAGAATGTGTATTCATCTCTTCGATTTCAAAATTTTCATGTAGTTAATCAACAGAAATATCGGATTCAGTTGTCACCTGTAGGACAAAAATTCCAGTTACTTGTTTCTTGTAAATGAAGAGTTTCTTGTAAATGAAGAGAAGATTTTGGCACATGATGCTCCAACTATGGCATGCAATAGTTTGATAGATAGTCCAAGGTATGTTTCCATCGGTGGTAATTGAGTATTCGTGATAATTCTGGCCCCTTTGTCCTCTGGATACAATCACGTAAACCCTTCCTGATCCAATAGATCCAGTTGTACAGGATTTACCAATGTGGTGATCGACAACAGAGTCCAAAGTTGCTAGTGACCCTTCCGCTTGCATGTTTGCACTCACCATCTTCTTCGCCTGCTCACGCACTCTCGAATTTGCTTTCACTTGCGTTCCCTCTCGGTGATCAGCTCATACAACGGATGTTTCATACAATCAACAAAAATTAAGGATATGTGACTGTTCCCAACTTATGGCCGCTCCCTTGGACTCATTGTGGGTGCCGTTTTTCACGATACATTACCATTGTCAAAGGTCAAATTTTCAACCCTCCCAAAATTGTCAAAGCGACATCCACGCTCAAGCTACGTGCATTTTCTTCATCTTTTTTTTTCTTTTAGATTTCTTTCCTGCTAAGAAACATATTTTTGGGCGACTAATAAAATCGACCATGGCGCCTCTCGGCCTTTGACAGCCCTGTTTCGCTTAGTGTGACGAACTTGGCATGTCTCGGCCTCCCTTTGGGGGTTGGCCTTGGCTTTGCCCTTTGGGGGTTGGCCTTGGCTTTGCCCTTGGAGGTCGCCCGGCCTTCCCTCAGGGGTCAGCCTTGGCCTCCCACCAACTGTCCCCATTCCTTTTCCTTCTGCCAGGCGTTATGAGAGTTTCAACTTCGCGACGCTCGTCGCCGTGCCTCAACGTCGACTCTGCGATGCCCGTCACCCCATCCGTGCACTGTTCTTGCGTCACGAGCCCCCGTCAAGACGCTTGCTTCTGCGATAGATGTCGCTGGCCCATGCGCCGTTCATGCATCATGTTCCCCTAGCATGATGCCTAACTTTGCGACAACCGTCACCGCACTTGTGCGCCGTTTTCATGTCACGTGCCCCCTGGTACTACACAACTGCCACACTCATGCACTATGCTACTAGTACAATCACGGGCCACAGCTCTCTAGTACATTAGCGCCCCTCTCTCCCCCCCGGTGTTAGTCCATCTATTCACCACACCATGTGGTCCAGCCTTGGAGGTGAACATGCTTCAACCCGCTCTTCGGAGCGTGCAACATTCCAAGAGGCTTCGCTAGCAGTGTTTTGGCATGAGGACCCTTCGCTGCGTCTCTTGATGCCTCCGTGGGACTCAGTAAGGGATTTAGACCGATGGCTAGGGCAAGGGCGTTCTCTGATCATCTGACGTTGTGTGGTCAGTCTTTTCAGACAAGCAGAGCAACTGGGTGTGGGGCAGGCATGGCGAATACGATCCGACAGTCCAAATGAGCACCGACATTTGTGGACCCTTAGGTTATGTGTCATTCCTAGGAGACGTCACGTGTCATCTGATGACACAAACATACTTTTGCTTATAAATAGTGGACTTTGAACTTCATTATGGATAGAAAACTTCATTTGATATAAATCACTCTATCACTTTATAATCCAGAGCTACAGAATTCTTGAGAGATAAACATAATTGGACCGTAACATTGGACTTTGACTTGGACCTTAGCTTGGACTGTTGACTGTCAGCGCTATTTGCCTCAGCCCTCGTAGCACTACCACTCCTCAGGCCTTGTCTGGGAAGCCTTGCTCTCTGCTCTTATTTACCCTCACTTTGTCCCACAATTGTACATTCGGGAGCTGACTCGAACTGTATCTTTTGTGGTACCTCCATGTAAGCTACGAACCCATTTCCTTGGCATCATTTTGATAACTCCTCTATGGAGGTGAGCATCGTACTGCACTCTACCTATATCTGACACACTTGACTATCATGCCTATACAAAGGAGAGTTACCAGGACTACCAGCCAAGGCCTAAACCTGTTGTCTAAGAGGAGCATCACCTCGAGGACCAGGACGGGACTTGTGCCGTCCGACTTAAAGCCTACCAAGCGACCACCATACTCGATGTACAGGTTGTTGTTGACTAGCGGTCCAACACTCTGACCATCCTCGGTCTGCAGGACTCCCAGCCTTCCCTCATGGCCGCCATTATGGAGATACAAAAATTTATACAAGCCTTAGCCTCACAACAAGGTGCTTCTCAGATCCAGCCTTTAGAGCCTGGGCAAGCCCTAGACACTGCTTATGTCCCAGCGTGGTGACCATCGCCGCCTCGATCATCCAGACCCTTGGCAATAGGACTCGTGATCTTTGCCACTTGTAGCCAACATGCCTCCATCTCTGATACCATCATGTAGACCTCATACCGACCTTGGCCCAGTGCTGTAGCAGGTCCGCCCTATCTCGTCTTATGCCAGCATGGAGCACTTCAGAAGCACATGACTCCATTGAGATGGAGCTTGACCCCTATCCAGCTAATCAATATCAAACCACTAGTCAGGTGGAGGACATCTCTCATTTGGCCGCCTACGCCCCTGTGCAGGTGCCATTACTAGCCCCTGTTCCATATCAGCAACCATCTTCTGCCCTTGTACTCCAAGTTTTTCTTGCCTGCTACCACATCCTTACATGCCTCGAGAAGCCCTTTCCTTACTACATCACAAAGTTCAGGTTAGAAGCTATCATCCATCGAAGAACTCTGGGCCCGAGTCCTCGACTCGGTTGTCTGGCCATGCCCCCTATGCCAGTGAAATCTCTGTCACGCCTTACCTGCACAAATATAAAAAACCAAACTTTATGCTTTTTAACTGTCACGAAGGCCATGCCTGTGAGCTCTTGACCAGATTTGCAGGCTCCTTAGAGCAATATGGACCAGGAGACACTTTAAAACATAGGGAGTTCCACAAGTCCTTAACATGCCTCGCCTATACTTGGTACCACCCGATCCTCGAGGGGACTGTACATTCATGGAATGAAATGGTGCGACTCTTCCTAGAAAAATTCCACTAAGAAGCGAAAAGGGTCACCATCATCGACATTGCCAGCATCCATCAGAACCCCGGGAAAGACTTGAACCAGTATGTGCATCGGTTCCACCTCAAATGCCTTAGTGCACGAACTTCAGCAAGGACGAGACACTGGTCCCCATATGTATAATGAACACGAGTGACGTCTATTGTAAACTAGTTGAAGCACATGTGGATTTGATGTCGGTTGCCATTTGATTTGAATTTTTGTGTATTCCGGTACTCTTTTGAATTTCCATTTGATGGCTTTTGTCAAATTTCTATGATATCAGTCACATGTACTTATAATTATGTTAGGCTTTGAACCCAAACCAATATAGTACATCACCGTAGAGATTCCTTTTCCTATTCTTCACACTTGTTCTTCCCGCTGTTATTTAGTTGTATGATGAATGTCCCGTAGATATTAACCATTTTTGGTTCATTGTGAACACATCTCCAAATATGTCTTTCTCATTTGCCATTTCCTTTGGATGATGAATTTTGCCACTGGGCAGTGACACGATCAAACATAGATGGTTGAACACAAATAATTCCATTCTCAGAAAAATTGAGAGTCTCCTATAAAGCTGCTCTGCAATTTTCTATCTTCACAATATTGACCAAGATCAAAATTGCATGGCGTACTTCCAGCTCTTGAGCTGCAAGCAATATTGCTAATTTGCACATGCTGAAGCTTGTAAGATCCTGCTTAAGTAAACACAATACTGACTGGAAAAGCATGATTTTACCAGAGGAGTTCCTCCATTTTTCCTGGATTTGAAGATGCTAAAAGTTCAACGATATAAATTGGGGAAGCATGAAGAAACGAAGGGGCTATGTTTTCTTGTTTAGCTATTAAGGGCTCCCATTCGTTTAGGAATGGAAGAATCTCCAGATCTTTTTTTGGCCGGTGAGATTCACATAATACTTGGTGTTTAGATGAGAGGGTTGGTGACATGATATTTGGCTGACTTTTTCATTCACTCTTGCTATCTTCGTCGATAAAGAATTTTTAAAAATCAAACCTCAAATGCATCAACGTAAGCGTCAAACGCAAGCATTGGCCATCATTGAACATTAAAATATCTAGTTTTTTTTGTCGACACTTTGTGTGCCATAGTCCTTTCTAGGTGCGTGTTAAAGTTTGGTCTCGAAATGATTGTCTCTGCACTAAATTAACTAAAGTCGTGTCTGCATTATATCTCTAATTATTCAGAATATAGCTTATGGTGCTATTCTTTGTTGCCAGATGACAACAACTACTGTAGTTGAGGATGTGAGAAGGGAGGTGAAAAC
This sequence comes from Escallonia herrerae, assembly GCA_033070095.1. Classification (NCBI taxonomy): domain Eukaryota; kingdom Viridiplantae; phylum Streptophyta; class Magnoliopsida; order Escalloniales; family Escalloniaceae; genus Escallonia; species Escallonia herrerae. Next base: position 100,153 of record JAVXUP010002092.1, on the reverse strand, counting down.
ACTGCAAGCCTTGACAGGACATAAAAAACTATGATGCATTTGAGGGCAATGATAATGTTGAAGTAGTAATGGGATAGCTTTAAAAATGCTTTCAATCTAATGCTACTTTTCTGAGAATGGTGATCTTTAAAGAAAAGAAGGCCGAGTCACCTTTCGTTATCTTCAAGAAAAAGAGGGTAAAAGGTGAGAGAAGAGTTGATGTTTTTCTTGGCTAATGTCTTTTGCAGTACAAACTTGTGATTTAATCTTAGTAAGGACGAGACACTGGTTCCCACCCTCACTGTGTCGCACTATTGTATATCTAGCAGCTGACTTGGTTTGTATCCTTTGTGTCACCTCCACGTAAGATACAAACTCTTCTTCCTGGGCTTCAATGAGTAAAAGAATAGAACTGAGACATAAAACAATTTAGCATCAAAATTAGCATGACTGATGAAACAGTGACTTAATCTTAGTAAAGTTTTGGTTTAATTTAACTCCGAACCTTGCACTTTTTTGAAAAAATTGCGGCTAGAACTATGACGTTTACACTTCAGCTGCTAAAAACCCATGGTTTACCTTTAGTTGCAACTGTCAGAATTTACTAATTGTAGGAGACTACCTAAGCAGAGCAGCGCGTGAGACAGCCCATGAAGGGTAACGTGTATTACAAATAGACGCTAAAATCCATCTGCCAAAAGAGAAAAAATGTACAGAAGTGCAAACTCCGTCGAGTTGGATTGTGATTATACTTCAAATGATAAGACGCTATTACTCAATGAAACCACAGAGATCTTCGAGGAGATAATATGAGCTCAATAACCTTCGGTCCTTCGGTGTTTATTTAAAAAATAGTTGCATAGCTATGATTATTGAGCAATAACCCCTGGGGACTTGTCAACAAAAATAATTGTCCTCACGGTTCATCAATAAAGTAGCTTTTAGAGCTAAACTCATTCAAATGAATAATCCTCAATGATTATTGAACCAGTAACCTTTGAAATTTGTTTAAAAGACTGGCCAAGTAAAGAAGAAGACAGACACGAGGAAAAGAGTAGATTCGAAGGAAAAAAAACTTAAATAAAAGAAGACTGGGTTCGAGTATCAGAATCAGGCTCGGATAAGGCGGTCGAATAGGGGGAGAGGAAAAGGTGCATTTAGATCATTTGATCAGCAAGAAAATTGTGCCTATAAATACCCCTTATGTGATACAAGAAATATTTGAGTGCATGCCAAAAGTTTTTTCTCATCTTAGTGCTTTTAGCTTTGCATTCCGAGTTAATCGGCCAAGATTGAACCATCCATAAATAGCATCGCGAAGGAGTATGCTAACCCCTTCTCAAGATCCATCCAAAACCAAGTGTAACCCACAATTTCTCTTGGTATTTACCCTGATACTCCCGGGTGGTACTCGCTACCTACGGTAAATTTTTTTTAAAGTACCTTGCATTTCAAAATGCATTCAGTTTAAAAACCGTTGATTTACAAATTTAGAGTTTGGGTGATTTTATAAAAAGCGAGCATTTTATATGTGGATCTACATTTTAAAATTTGAAATTAGATAATTTGATGATTTCTGGGTACATTTGATGAGAGAGTCTCTCTCTCTCTCTTTTATGCAAGAAGTTAGTTCATATTATGGAGAAAAAAAAAGTCACTTTCTCTTAAAATATGGCTATATTTTTTTGAAGAAATTTGATAAAAAAAAACTACTTTGGACTAGTTATTTCTAGAAGGGATTTTAGTATACCAAAATTTCTTTCTAAATCTTTCTTAAAATTTGCTAAATCCATCTCATCACAATTCAAACAAAATTTTTTATGTAATCTATTTTAAAATCCTGTATAAAAGTGAAATCCCATACTGCGGTGACGGGATAGAACTGTGAATTCAGGCCGCATTTGACCAAGCCCGTTCCTTTAACATCCACTCCTCCACCGCTGATCTTTGCTCGCCTACACACCACCACCTTCATCTGCAACAAGACACGTACACACACACACAAAATGTCTCTTTCTCTTTACAGAATTTTCGTTTTTCCTCACTTCTCTACCCACGTCTACTCCTGTTTCAATTTTCTTTTGTATGCCTGTGAGTAGGTTGACGTATCTGCCAATTAATTCGCGCCAAGATGGCCATCATCTCCTCACCTTGATCGACATTGGCGACCAACCCGTACACCTTCAAGAATTTTCGTTCATTTGGATCTTGAAATGGGGATATTTTGGCTTAGCTTGTTATTGAGATGGTTCCAAATTTTGTGTGTGTTTGGCCAGTATTGCTTATTTTTTGCTTGGCAGAAATTGAGTGGCGTGTATTTTTCAATGGGTGTTTGCATCTCTCATAACGGATGACATTAAGAATTGAGGCACATCCTCTATCCAAATATAAAAAATCTCTTACGAACTTGATGTTTTTGACCAACTCATGTGCTACCCAATTTTCCGTCCGTCGGACTAGCCAAATTTACAAGCGAACAGCTTAACGAGTATCGCCAAACGTCGTTAGTGATCGTCCCAATAGGGAAATTATTCATCTCCTACCTATTTAGTGCTGGTATGTATGATGTTTCATGCATTACCTTCGATTTGGAAACATGCCAAAAGCCTAAATCATGTGTGAACTTTGCTGCTTCAAAAGGTGCCCCGCCTCCTCCACGTATTCTGAATTAGTCACCCCATGGATTCTTTTGACAAGCCGGCGTGAAACTGCCTCTTTTCATCTCCAACTATGATGCCCGCTCCTCGTTGATATTCTTCCTCCGTGATAGCTGCATAAAAAGTGACTTTGAACAAACCTGGCGATGGAGGTTTCCATCTCACTAGGACTCTGGCGAGCTGTTTCCCTGGAACTTCTTGGTTCTTGATGAAGTTTTTCACACGGTGGAACACTAAAGAGTTTATTCGAAAGCTGATTTCTCAAACGAATTGAACAGTTTATCATTACGATTCTTCCATAGGCACCAACACAGAACCATGAACGTGTCTAAGCCAGTTGGGTGAATTCTTACACCTATTTCGTTCCACCACTGGTAAACAGAGCCGCCAAAGTTCCTTTTTTGATTCTTCATAGGCCATGAATAGAACTTATTGCCTACGCTTGTCTCGCCAAATGACACTCTTTCAGAATATAGTAACTTATTTCGCTTTCCTTATCAGAAACAACACGGATATCACCGAGTTGAATCTTGCGTTTGTGCAGGTTCGAGTTGTTTAATAATTATTCTGCAAACAAGCTTTCCACCCAAAGATCTTCACTTTGCTCGAGAGATTGCCTTCCATAAACAGCGCCACTTTTGATCTGGACTCGAACGAGATCCCTTCTCTCCATTCTTTCCAACGGCCAATAGTTGCTGGCCCTTTATGAGCCTGTAAGCACTCATAGAAGGCGCCATTTTTTAATGAAATGCCACACTAACTTCTCTTCATTGCTTACGGTACCCAGATGAATGTTCTTAGTCAGCTCAGCTTCTTGTGGCCAAAAGATAACATCAATGAGTCCGATTTTCCAGCTCCTTAAATCAGTGCCAATTAGTGATTTCACCCTTGCATTATTGTCCAGCACAATTGGTGTAGATTGTAATTTGAAGGTTAATACAAAGTAGTCCTTTTGTGTACATAGTCATCAAATGGTAAGACATTAAACATTAGGATTTTGGTAGCTAAATGATAATCATTAAAGCTTTTTAGAGATATGTATACATGTGCACGGTGCAACTAAGCTTAAAGATCGTATAGCGGTGCCAAGGATAGCTTATAGGCATTACTAAATATCCAAGCATCAGTGACGTAAAACAGATAATGAGAGCACCCTTTGGCCAATATTGGGAGCACTCTTTACTTAAAATTCTTAGCTTAAGTGAAGTATCCACGCAGTCGTGAATCCAAGAGAATTAGGGCTGCAACTTGGACGGGCTTGACGGGCAGAATGGCTGGACCATGCCCAGCCTACCCTAAAAAATTGGTGCCCATACCCGTGACCAGCCCAACCCATTAACTGGCCGAATAATATCTATTCACGTTCAACCCATGAAAATTTTGGTGAGCATGGCTGAACATGGGCTGGCCATAGATTGTCAGTGGTTTCAAATTAGTTCTAGTTTACTTAATTTTTAAGCATATCAATTACAATCAGAGTTTACTAATTAGTTCTGATTTTTTATTTACTTAATTTTTAAGTATATCAATTACCATTCAAGCTTACTAATTAGTATAATAAAAATTGTATAATGAAGACTCAAAATGTAACAATATAAGCATTAAAATAATATTTTAGGACATATTAAAAGGAAAAAAAGTGTCTCGAAAAGTTTGAAGGAGTCGACTCCCATAATAAGAAACAAAGGGGAAAAAAAGAAGTTTTAAAACCATATGCTTAGAGATTTTAAATGCTAGAGGAAAAAATCATTTATACATTATTTATGTTATATAAAAGTTTAGCGTGCTGAATTTTTCACGGACTGGACGGTCGTTTAAAAGCGTCAATCACGCTTGGTCCGTCCTTATTTTAAACGGATCTAAAATTTTGTTACACAAAATGTGTTGAACTTTAGCGAGAAAACTGCAATTCTCCCTTTCGAGCTATATCAGTTGTCTCAGTCCCCCACGCGCATCAAGATCACGTGTAGCGACGCTTCCTCCAGTCATATTACTCATTCTACCCTCAGAAAACACTAAAAGTGTACTTGGTCACCCAATTTTTTCCTTCATTTCAGTCCTCGAAAAGTCAAGAAAGAAAAGGAGTTAACAAGTTCATCATCTCCCTCCGATTCCCTCTCGACCGCCTTCATGACCATCACAGGTTCGACCATAATCACGTAGATGCACATATAATGTTTGCTTTTCCATCAAATCAATATCAATTAGTAGCAGCTTATGTCTTTAATCTCTTTAATCGGATTAAGCGGATCTTAATCTTGTTTAGGTCAAAGTATGATTATGCACATGTTAATCAAGTAATTAGCCTGTGTGTACAATATTGAACTTTTGGTTCTTGGTAGTATAGCTTGTTATCTTAAAAGCCAAATGACTTTTAGTTTTGTCTTTAAGTTCCTCAGCACCCCAACAACGCATTTGGTTCGTCTTCAAATTATCCGTTAAGTCTTTGTTGGGTCCAAGGTGAATATGCATCAGTTAGTTTAGAGATTATCTTATCTGTAGTGTATAATTTTTAAACTTGGGTTGTGGTAGTAAAGCTTGTAAAGTTGAAAAAGCCAAACGACTTCTCACTTCCTGCTTACAATTTTCCAGCAACCCAACGATGCATTTGGTTCTTCTTCAACTTATCTGTTTAGTCTTTTTTTGGTCAACGTGCTATTGTGCATCAGGTAATCAAGGGATTAGAAAATTCAGTCGTATGTTAAGTCAAGTGTTCCTTGTTAGAAAGCCTTTTCAAGGGAAAGAAACGATCTTCATTGTTTTTTACATTTCCTCAGTAGGCAAACACCACTTTTTGTTCTGTTTTAGTTAAGGCAGTTGATCAGTGATGCAGTAAACAGTTGAGTTGTAAAGCACTCCTTTGTTATGCAATCCATTTGAAACAATGATTTCATTTAAGTAAGTGGTCTGTAAAACTTTATATGTTTTATTCAGCAAGCAAAGGCTTATTTGTTTGTATTGGTTTATTGTAGTTGATTAACTTAGTTTCCTGCATTTTTCAGAGTAAGGTACTTCTAGTGAGTACCTTTTGTGCATCAAGTTGTTTAATTTCTGAGCTGTAATGCAACCGATTGAGACAAATAAGAAGAAGAAGTTGAAACCTTCGATTCCCTTCCAAAATGTAAAACTTTATATGTTTTATTCAGCAAGCAAAGGCTTATTTGTTTGTATTGGTTTATTATAGTTGATTAACTTAGTTTCCTGCATTGTTCAGAGTAAGGTACTTCTAGTGAGTACCTTTTGTGCATCAAGTTGTTCAATTTCTGTGCATTTCTCTGTAATGCAACCGATTGAGACAAATAAGAAGAAGAAGTTGAAACCTTCGATTCCCTTCCAAAACGAGATGCCTGCAACTGACACAACCGTTCCTCAAGCCGTGGATGATGATATTCTTTTTCCTATTGAACAAATAGTGCAGTATCCGTTGCCTGGTTATGGAAGTCCAACTTCGCCCAGTTTCAGTCCTGATGATAGTTTAATAACTTACTTGCTTAGTCCTGATCAAACTTTGAATAGGAAGGTGTTCCTTTTTGATCTTAGTACTGGGAAACAAGAATTGTTTTTTAGTCCTCTTGATGGCGGGCTTGATGAGGATAATTTATCGGCTGAAGAGAAGTTAAGGAGAGAGAGGTCCAGGGAGCGCGGATTGGGGGTGACACGGTATGAATGGGTGAAGACAAGTTCGAACAAGAAGACAGTCATGGTGCCTTTGCCTGCAGGGGTACGCTACCTTGTCTCTCATAATATCTATGTTTGCATTGAAGCGTTATGTCTTTCTCTATTGCGATTTCCAAGCTCCTGTGGATTGAATGATTTATTTACATGCCAAAGCAAACTACTTGTGTGGTTTGGTGTATAGTTGAATTTGGCTTGGAGATATTTGCAGATTTTTCGTGATATATTGTATATAACAAATGGTGCATTGGAGTAACTTTATAAATCCTCATATGCCGTGAAAATGATGGCAGTTTTGGTGAGCATTGGACAATCTTCTAGACGGAGAGAGTCAGACTTGGATAAGCTTATATGCCAGAAGATAGTTGTTTTTTGGTTCTAGCATTGTGATATTTATGACTCTCATAGTTGTTGCACAACGGGCTTCAAAAGGTGCTGCTCCCTTAATGTGGAAAAAGATATTTCTTAGTATTTATATTCAGTCTTTCATATCTTGTCTTCGCGAGCTTGTAGGAGAACGATGCGTGTGATGTTGCCGAGTGTAGAGTGGTCAATAAAGAACTATTTTTTATGATTGCAATTCATTAGTGGAACTGTTGAAGAGGACATCACCTGCCCCGCCATTGGAATATTCTAACACCCTGTTTCAACATGTCAGACAACAGTTTTACCATTTCTGTGCTACAAGAGCCTGTGAATTTTTGGCCCCATGGTTTAATTCTTTTAATCCTTCATATTTAGGATAGGCTGAGGTGTCCGAGATGCTCCGTACGCTTACACTTCGAAAAATACTACTATCCTACATGGGCAGTACTCGTTTACGTTTAAAGTTCAGATGAAAATAATCTCCTACATGGGCGGTACTCATTTCTGAATTAGAATAACTCACAGAGGTTGGGTGTTGTGAAGCAGAAGTTCACAAATATCTGGTTCTTCTGCCACTGACATGCATAATCTTCACTTGTAAATGTGTCGGATACGTCGCTTATCTCTACCTCATGTCTCGTGCCTCGGACAAGGGATATCATCCCAAAAATAAAGATTCCATGTGCTTTTTTTTTTTGGTACTTAAAGATTCCATGTGTTGTAGACCTTGCTTAACAAAGACGGAGAAATCGGTTTGTCTAAGGTCATAACCTTCATCAAGTTTAGGGGCAAACTTACTCTTTTTCGATCCCTATTATGGAGGAGGAGGAGTATAGTGTATTCCACCTAAATATTTTAGACGGAGAAAAAATTCCCAGCTCTCCTTCCACAAATTCCTTTACTCCTTTTGAAATTTCTTTATGTTTCCTTAAGAGCCTATCCAGTCCTTTTGAGTTTTAGGATGCTTTTGAATCGAACAGTATGATTCAGCAATAGTAATTCTGCTAGGTATAGCTCTTTCCTGGGAGAGACCCGTATTCTCCAACTAGAATGGTAATGTCACGTGCATGGATGGGGACCGGCAAAAGCAGTGTAGCATATGGTTCAAGTTGATGACAAGCGAAGAACCATACCACGGCCTGACACGAGAGGGATGCCTTGGGGAGCATTTATTTTATATAGTCCATTCTCAATACATTTGTCGCATTTACAACATGCTGACAAGTAGTCAGCATCTGTTACCTGGTGCTGTCTCCCTAAAGTTTTATCTTTTACCTGCACGCCGGAAGAACGTGAAAACATACTTCAGATGAGCTTCTCATGCTGCTCTCTGTTTATGTAATTCTCATTTGTGCTTCCTTTCTGCTCCAGTTTGTTTTTTATTTTTGCTGCTCCACTGTATAGGTTTAAATTCCTTTGAGTAATTCTGCGTCCTTCACTTAAAGATTGCATAAGAAAAACCCCTTCCTACAAGCCATAACTGCTGGTCAATGTTTTTATCATTTCATATACTTCACTTCGACCTTTAGGTTCAAAATTGGGTCCTTTGATGTCAAAATCTGTGATGCAAGAGTGTGCTTTTCATTAATTTGGGTGTTTTAAACGTTTGTCTTATCCATTAAGTAACATGTTTGTTGAATAATGCAAAGTAGCACCTAGTGGACTAATATCATCTGTGTTGATTTGATTTGTTGTCGTGGGACTCGTCTTTAATTTGCAATTCTTAATTTTGCAATTCAGGCGTGGTGTATTTGTCCTATATGTATTCTGTGTATTACTTATCTTTGCATCTGTATTGCAGATTTATTTCCAGGACCTCTCTTTACAACCAGAGCTTAAGCTTCGAACCCCATCATCCTCTCCCATCATTGATCCACATCTTTCACCAGATGGTACTATGCTTGCTTATGTGGCAGATCACGAGCTGCATGTACTATACCTTTTGGACAATGATTCAAAACAATTAACATCAGGTGCTGACGGAAATACAAAGGTAAGCTTCAATTTCCAGCATACTGCCCTGGACTTTCTTGCTGTCCATTTAGTGGATGCCAAATCGTCACTTAGTGCAAAAAGTATATGCTTTATGGTTTAATGAGCAAATGACTATCTACATCCATTAGACCTGCTTACATGTTGTTCATCCACTTTCAATATGTTTCTCTTATGAACCATCTCCTTACTGGTTGGTCTCGTTTTGTCAAATCCTGGTTTTTCCCAGCTAAGTTCAGTTTCTAAAGAGTATAAGAATTGCAGTGTGGGATTTAAGCAACCAAAAATATAAATACAAGTAGTCTATATTCTAATAAGAGAAATCGTTTTCTTATGTGCTAGACTCCTGTCACAATCGCCTTTAATACAAACCTCTATAGTTTCTTGTTACTAAGATTGTTCATTTGGTTCGATGATTGCATCAAGGTCCCTGCATGTGAAGAGTGACCCTTGACGTGGGTTCTTTTATCATGATTTTAGTTGGGGGTCGACTTGGGGAGGGGCGAATAACATAATTGAGAAAAATAACTCAGACTACTTGATGCAAAATGATCTTGTGGAAGGTGAGATGTACATGCAAATGTTGGATTTTCTTTACGTAACTTTATTATTTACAGCTGCAGCACTAATATGTGCATGGACTGGAAAGTCCAAATACATATGCATCTCTCTTTTATGGCACGATACAATTATCTTTTTCTTATTTTATTTGGTATTGATGTTTATTGAGGAAGATGTTAGAATTTAACTTTGTAATGACATCAATGTTTTCTTTTTCTTTCAGACACATGGTGTTGCTGAGTACATAGCCCAGGTGAGATTAATTTTCAATCTCTATTTCCTCCACTTGGCGTTCAGGCTTATTTTGCAACCGTTTTGGAAGTACTTTTCTTGATTTTAAGAGGACAAAGAATTATGGTTTTCTGTTTTTGATGTAAAAAGCAAGTTATTCCTAATTACTAGCAATTGATACTTCTAATGTATGGGTAAATTTTGAAGTTATTTGCTGACTGTAGGAGGAGATGGAACGGAGAAATGGTTACTGGTGGTCACTGGACAGCAAGTTTCTAGCGTTCACGGAGGTTGATTTATCTGAAATACCTCTTTTCAGAATCATGCACCAGGGTAAAAGTGTCGTTGGATCAGAGGCGCAGGAAGACCATGCTTACCCCTTTGCTGGAGCGTCCAATGTCAAAGTTCGCCTAGGGGTAATATCTGCCACTGGAGGTCCAATAACTTGGATGGATCTTCTTTGTGCAGACAAAGACCAAGGAAACAATGATGAGGAGTATTTGGCGAGAGTAAATTGGATGCATGGAAACATCCTTACTGCTCAGGTTTTAAATAGGTCACATTCCAAACTAAAGATTGTTAAGTTCGATATCAAAACAGGTCAAAGAGATGTTATCATGGTAGAAGAACATGAGACATGGATCAATCTACATGATTGTTTTACCCCTTTGGACAAAGGACTGACTGGATCTCATGGGGGTTTTCTTTGGGCTAGTGAAAAAACAGGGTTTAGACATTTGTATCTGTATGATGCTGCTGGCGTTTTCTTGGGACCTATAACTCAAGGTGATTGGATGGTTGAGCAAATTTCTGGAGTAAATGAGGCTGCAGGTCTTGTATACTTCACTGGAACTCCAGATGGCCCGTTGAATTCTCATCTTTATTGTGCTAAACTATTTCCTGATTGGAGCAATCCTTTGCAGGCCCCATTGAGATTGACTAATGGCAAAGGAAAACATATGGTTGTGCTTGATCATCAGATGCAAAGATTTGTTGACATTCATGATTCACTGGATTCACCCCCCAGCATTTCACTTCGCTCCTTGCTTGATGGAAGCATGATCATGCGTCTGTATGAGCAACCATCAACAGTTCCAAGATGCAGAAAGCTGCAACTTGATCCTCCAGAGATCGTTGAAATACAGGCAAAGGATGGGACTACATTATATGGCGCATTGTATAAACCTGATGTTGCTAAGTTTGGACCTCCACCATACAAGACGATGATTAGTGTTTATGGTGGTCCCAGTGTACAGCTGGTCTGTGATTCCTGGGCAAACACGGTTGACATGAGAGCTCAATATCTCAAAAGCAAAGGCATCTTAGTATGGAAGGTTAGCTCTTACCCTTGAATTGTCTCAAACTGTTACCAATCTTACAACTAAGTAGGATTTTTTCTTTCCCCTGTTGCTTCACGGTCTCCTCATTTATGCAAATCTTGATTCGTGCTGTAAAGTTTGTCATTGCGCAAGTTGTTATCTTGTTTAAATACATTTTGTGCTTTTCGCTGTTCAATTTATGCTGCTACAATTGTTGGAATCTAGCTTGAATTGTTGCATTAACCATATTGTCCACTTAGTTCATAGTGAAACAGAAGAAAGAAGAGGAGGAAAGGGTGTGGGAGTGGGAGTGGGTAAGGAAATTGAAGTAGATTTGTGACTGCTGTATCTTGTACAGATGGATAACAGAGGGACTGCTCGACGCGGGTTAAAGTTTGAAGGTGCCCTCAAGTACAACTGTGGCCGTATTGATGCTGAGGATCAACTTGTTGGAGCTGAATGGCTTATAAAACAGGGGCTCGCGGAATCTGGTCATATCGGATTGTATGGATGGAGCTATGGTGGATACCTCTCTGCTACGACTTTGGCAAGGTTTCCTGACGCCTTCAGATGTGCTGTCTCTGGTGCTCCTGTCACGTCATGGGATGGGTACGACACGTTTTACACAGAAAAGTATATGGGATTGCCTTCTGAAAACCAGTCTGGTTATTTAAACAGCTCTGTGATGCACCATGCGGACAACATAAAAGGGAAGTTGCTACTTGTGCACGGCTTGATCGATGAAAATGTGCATTTTAGGCACACTGCTAGGCTTGTGAATGCGTTAGTGGCAGCTCGAAAGCCTTATGAACTGTTGATTTTCCCAGATGCACGCCACATGCCTCGCCCACTCAAGGACCGTATCTATATGGAGGAGCGAATCTGGAACTTCATAGAAAGGAGTTTATGAATGATTTTGTAGCTCCTGTTTTCTCGGATTAGCTATTCTTGTCGTTCGGTTTGGAAAATTTTGATGCTCATTTTTTAAGTCTCTTTTGTCAATCTTTAACAAGATGTTCCTCGCAAATCAATGCTCTCTTGTATTGAGCTGCGTATATAGCTGCCGTCTGTCAAATCTTTTATTAAATTCCACGGCATTTGTTCAAGCAGTGAAGACAAGTGGTTTACCCGTCTCTCTTTTTTTTTTTTGGGAATAATCGTTATAGCACTTTCGAGTTTCAATTTTGGCACCAAGCACCTTCGTCTTCTAATTATGGACAACTTTTTTCAATTAACTAGTGCCAAAATTGACACTTGAAGGTGTTAGTTGCAGGTAGGGCAAATTATGAGGTCCATTATGTGACCGGCCAAATATGTTTTCTTTTAGTGGTGTCAATGACCTTGCTGAACCCCATCTAATAAATGTCATCACCACAAATTTATTGGATACGAATATCTTCACAAGCATTCGCAAGCGAGGAGGGTCTGTTGTTAGCAATCGAATTGAGTTCCAAAGGTATCATTGTTGACAGTGATTCTCACTAATTAATTATCAGTGTGACGGATAGTGATTATCTTTGTGTGCTGTAGGATTGCTGATTTCTTGACCATTGCTCCCCCGTTTTGGTGGCATGCAAGTTATTGGAACGGCTCGTGCTCTGCCTGTTTTTGCTTGATTGGAGGTTTTCAAGACAATTTGGACCGAAGATCCTCTATATCATGGACTTTTGTTGAATGAGTGATTATGTTGTTTTCTTCTTGCCGTTTGTCAAAAAACAAAGCACAGCACACATAGCTTGAGCATTATTCACAGATGAGCCATGAGAATTTGTAATAAATAAATACACGACCTCAAACGATCTTAAAAAGCTGAAACTTCTACAAGTGCCACACAAATATATCATGGATTCAAATCTCATTAATATAGCCATCACAGTATTCAAATCTCACCACCTTATAAGTGCAATATGAACTATGGTATTATTTTGTCCTAGATCATGCACATTCCTCTTTCATATCCATTGCCTGCTCCCACTTCTCGAGTCAATTAGTCCTCGAATGAACTTACTGTGTGCATGCAGAGGTGTTCGGTTTAGTGATAATAAGTGTAGAAGAGCTGACTTTAATATTGTCATATACAAAGCGATCAAGTCACATAATTTCTTTACACGATGGACACATTTATGATTTAACGAAGGAATTAAATGTGTAAGAAAAAAGAGAATCTAACACCATAAAAACATTAAAGAGAGATTTGAATGGGAAAGATAACAGTGAGTGGTAGAAAAGTTAAAAAGAGCATTCTTTTAACCTAAATTGGCTTTGCTTGGTAAAAAAGGTGGGAAAACCAATGAACTAAATTGAAATCTAGCCATTGCAACAGTTAATTTAACTTTAATGTTTAGCTCCCTCCAACGTCTCAATGCACAATCTCTTGCTTACAAAACTAATTGCAAATGAGGATAATAATGACAATGTTATGTTTGGCACATAAAAACTAGAAACAATCGTGAATTCAATGAGTAGAACGCTTTCCATTTAAAAGCATTCTTATGGGATAGAATCATGCAAATTGATGTGTTCTTTGTATGTTTCAATAAGAAATGAGTAGGTATCATGCAAATTGTGGCTTTTATAAAGTCATGCAAATTGTTCTAGAATCTCTTCCTCAAGGCTCTAACTTGTTGGGGAAGGGGGTGTGTGTGAGAGAGAGGAGAGACTCAATGGATTTAATCACTTTTTAAATTTTTTGGGGCTAATCACACTCGTCACTCCTGAAATCATATTTTAATATGCTCGTTATTCTTTTACTTTTGAAAATTACAATGTCATTGTCATTAAATATTGGTGAATATTGTTAATCTTTACTCCCTCTCTTCCTCTTTAATTGATAGTGTTTGACTTGCACACTTATTTAGTTAATAAGTTATTCCTTCTGTCCCACAATAATTGCTCTATTTTGACTTGACACACATATTAGGGATATGAGTTATATATTGTGTGTTTTACATTTTACCCTTTAGAGAGAGGAGGAAAGAAAGTGCGTCAGAAGAGAGAAAATGGGTTAGTGAAGTGCTAAATGTGGAGAGAAAAATAGAATAAAAAGTGTTAGAAAGTGGGTGATGGGAGAGAAAATGAGTTGGTGAATAATTAAATATGAAGAGAAATAGAAAAAAAGTGTAAAAAAGATAAATATGTAAAAATACTTACAGAATCTTTCTTAATTTGAAAAATGAGCAATTTTTGTGGGATGGAGGGAATATATTTTATTAGTTTTCTATTCTACCCCAAGAAGAGGGGGGGGGGGGGGAGGAATAGGTCAGGAGAGAGCAAAATGGGTCGGTGAAAGATTAATTGTGGAGAGAGAAGTAAAATAAAAAAAGTATAAAGAAGGGTAAATACGAAAAAATACCTATGTAATCTTTCTCAATTTGGCAAGTAATCAATTCTCTGGGATAACCCTAAAAGAAATTATGATCAGATATTTAGGGACAGAGGGAGTAGCTAAATGATTCATTGTCTTTTAGTATATGACGTAGAATTTTGAGCAATGTTCAAATCCATCAACACCAATAAAACCACGGACTAGCCCCACCATCGGTAACCGGGTTGTCTCGACCCTAAAATAAGGGATTTGTAAATGTGCCTTGGTCCCATAGTGTTCGTAGTGCAATTAATTGTTGTGGTCCTGGGTACAATCTGTACGATTGGTAAAAGTATTGGTGAGGTCGATTTATGGTGGTCACCAGTGAAGAGCTTGGTCGGGTGCCGATGGCAGTGATGGTAGTAGTTTTTGGCTGTTGGACAATAATAGCAACGGTGGAGGGTTGGCTGTGGAGGTGACTTAAGGTGGCAATCATGTTAGTGGTGGTTGTTAGGGTGTTGTAGGAAGGTGCCAGTGGACATTGACATTGGAGGTGGTGGTTTAGTTGTTCGTGAGTTGGATGGTGGCAGTGAAGGTGGTGGGCGGGTCTATGGTGGGTTTGTCTTAGTGGTGACGGGATCGATGTGGTGATGAGTCTGTGGTTATGGGATTCTGTTTGTGGTGGTTGTCACGCCCTGAATTTAGAATATCCGAAGCGTGAATGACGAATAAACGGAAATCAGAGAAAATCTTTAATTATCAAAAGTCTCCAAATAGTCAGTCAAAGCATGCACTAATAATTTCCAAAATACATCAATATCTGACATAGTGGCCCAAAGCTTTTATACAAATTAAAAAAAATTTCTCCAACACGGAGTTTCAAAACAAAACCTAAGTAATACCAACTTATCTTAGTTGTTACGCTTAAATGTCAATACTACCTCAGAAATAAGGCAGCTAACTCTTGGCCACACAGCTAGCCCTTCAAATCCAAAATCCCACCTACTAATCACCTGAAAGGAAAAACAATAAGGGAATGAGCCAAATGCCCAGTAAGGTCGCTCAAAGGACCAATCAAACAAAAGCAAAAATATTTGAAAAGCAAAATTTCAGAAATACAAAAGTTTTAACGGAACGGACATCAAACCAAATTTTGAATGTTAAAAATATATCTGAAAGACAAGATTTCAAAGGCACACCAGTTTCGACTGAACAGAGGTCAGACCAAATATCAAATGCCAAAACATATCTGAGTACGTAGACACACTAGAGAGCCATTCAGAAAGTGGTCACATGCTTCATTACTGATACATGAGGCCGATTCAGAAAGTAAGATTGCGAGCTCAATTTTCGCTGAGCTAGCACACGTTCCAATCCACGTGGGTGAGTAAAAAATAAGTCACATACATTGTGACATGGCCATAAGCTTGGGATTTGGGTTGCGTACGCAATCACAGAACGAATGTTAGTT
Organism: Escallonia herrerae; assembly: GCA_033070095.1. Taxonomy (NCBI): domain Eukaryota; kingdom Viridiplantae; phylum Streptophyta; class Magnoliopsida; order Escalloniales; family Escalloniaceae; genus Escallonia; species Escallonia herrerae. The sequence goes on along the minus strand of JAVXUP010002092.1, from coordinate 84,598 downwards.
GTCTTTGAAATTCATATATTTTCAGTATTAATCAAGGAGAATAATTGAAGGATAGGACTATGATCTTTGGATGTCTATGAGTAGCTCTATCAGATAGTGTATGGAAAAAAGTTGTAACCTTAAGATACAAGTTATATGGTGACAAAGATTTTGTGCGGAATTTGAAAGGAAGATTTTGCATTACTAGATAATAAAGCTCATTTATTCAGTTGTTTCGATATCCTTTTGCGAGCATCTAAGTGTTGAATCTAGAAATTTGAAACATATCTATATGTAGATACCTTTATGGAACCCTGTGGTGACCCTTATGGTTTATAATCTTTGCCCCATCAGTATTGATTATAGATATATAAGAGTTAGTACTGATATTTTGAATGTAATGATTGAGACAGATTGCTATTATTTATGTTTTATTTTGGAAAATTCTGTGTCGGAGAATTGTACAAAGGCTTGGGGCCACTGTGTTAGATATTGATGTATTTTTGAGAATTATTAGTGTATGCTCTAAATTACCATTTTGGAGTCTTCTGATAGTTATAGGATTTTATCTAATTTCTGTTCATCTAACATTAACGCTCTGGAAATAAATTCGGGCATGAAAGTTGGTATCAGAGCTTAGATTTGAGATTCTGTAGACTCTTAAGCCTAAGATATATGTGATTGGGATTAAACCTTGAAAAGGTGGATTAAGTTTGAAGAATTTATTTTCTATTAGAGTATAAGATTAAGATTTGGCCATAGACCTTGGATTTGAGTTGAGTACGCAATCGTAGAACGAATGGTAGTTGTCTTTGGAATTCAGATATTTTAAGTATTAATCAAGGAGAAAAATTGAGGAATGTTATGACTTGTATTAGAAGGTAAGAAGCCAGTTTTGATAATTAAGGAACATTCAATTCTGCAGACGGATTTCTTTTAAGGGGGGAGAGTGTAATACCCAAAAAAAATAAAAATTCCTCGTGCAAAATTATTATTTTATGTGAATAAGTTTGTGATCTTTTTGATAATATTGAAAAAATGGTTGTTAGCGTTTCTGAAGTTTTCGGTCGAATAAAAAAATAAAAAAGATTTTCCTTCTAATTAAGAGTTTTCTTTCGAATCAAAAGTTTTTTTTCGAATGAAAACTTATTTTCGATCAAATTAAAAAAAAAGTTTGAAGAGGCTTTTTCACCTCTGCCGAATTCAGTCGAAGGAAACTCTTTTTCCTTCAAATGAAAACTTAAAAAATTTTGTTTCATATAAATAGTTGTCTTATTTCCTTTTTAGCCTTTTTGGGTTCTCTGTTCCTTTTGTTCCCTGTTTCTTTTTCTTTTCGGTGGAGAGAGATTAGAAGGTTTGAGAAGCTCCTTTGATATTAAGGTGGTACTTTGAGGTTTTTATTGTTTGGAAGCTTAATTGAGTTAAGGGATTGTAATGTTTTTGTTGTGGTATGGGTTGCTTTCTTTAAACCTGAAAAAGAAATTGTTGGAATTGATCAATCTTGTTTTGTAAAGGTTTATACGTTTTTGCTGTGGGGAAGGTATCTTTCGAAATCCGAAGGTTTATGCTTCGTCAATTTTGGTTCATCTATATTTGTTTGTATTTGATTTGTCCCACTTTTGCCCTCGTTGAGAACATTGTTTACCCTTTCCATTTGTGCTATGATGATATACATCTTTGAATCTGTACATTTGTGACTGTCAATTTAAGATTGACATGACTTTGTTGAACAACTCTCAAAATTGAGAGGGTCCTTTAGACATATGTTTGTTATGCTAGAGAGCCAAAGACTCCTAGTACGCTCTGGTAGCACACATTTGATGTTTGTATGTTTGATTTGACATTTGGCGACATTTGGCGACATTTGGGTCTTATGACCATCATAGTCATCGTATGTTTGTAGCGTACCCGACATATAATTGACACGTGTTTTGGGTTAAACGCTTAATGATGTTTGCTTTGGTATTTGATAGTAAGATATGGTTGCTCATTTTCGTACCTTCAGTTTTGTATTCGATTTTGGGGTTTTTTTGACCACTTAATGAACATTTCTCATATTTGATTCACCTTATTTGCATCGTAGTCCATCGTTATCACTTGATCATTAAAGATTTGGTTTTGTTTTGGATTATGAATCATCGTATTTGCTTCCCAATTGTTTTCCACTTACTGGGCTATTTGAGCTCACCTCCCTACTCGTTTGTTTTGTCCTTTACCACAGGTAGTGGACGTTATTTGGGACGTGACATGCTTGAAAAATTAGAGTATTGATCTTATGAGCGAAATTGAATAATGAAATTCATTTTGAGAGCTTTACCCTTATCTGGGTAATGTGATAGAATCAATTTTTGTGTAAATTGTTTCATCGCTGCATTTAGTAATTGTTTTGTAATGGAATTCTCAGTAGAAGAATTATTTTGAGAACAGATTGTCATAAACTTTTGTTTTATGAAAATATTTTATTTTAAAGGATTTAGTTGTTCTGTCTATACCGTTATCTTTAGAATATTTTCGAATGAAAACTTTTCATTCGACCGAAAAATGTTCCTTCGACTGAATCCGACAATTGTGAAATGGTTTCTTCAAAACTTGTTTTCCATTCGACCGAAAACTGTTTTTATTCAAATGAAAACTCTTTTATTCAATCGAAAACTTTTCATTCCACCGAAAACTTTTCATTCAACCGAAAAGTAATTTTCATTCGAATGAAAGCTTCAGTCCTCGCTCGTCTCAATTTAAATACTTTTCATTCGAAGCAAAACCCTTTTTCATTCGAAGCAAAACTCTTTTTCATTCGATTGAATCTTTCCGTAACTCCAAACATCAATACCTTTCAAGTTTGATTCGAATGAATCCATGATTCATTCGACCAAAAATTTCAGAAATATTCCCAACCATTTTCTTAATATTAACAAAAAAGATCACAAACTCATTTATTCAACTGAAAAGCTTTCATTCGACTCAATTCTTCAAAAATGATATTGGTCGTTTCTTTCTACTTGTGAAAACTTAATATTACAAATAAACATGACGATCGACCATAGGTTCAAAGACGAACATATCTTTGAAAAATCAAATGATAGCAAATATATTCCCGTATATAAAACGGAAGATGGCGTAAGAACCCTTACTTCAAGGTAACGATATATATATATATCGTGGACAGCTCAGATGTGTTTTTTTTTTTTAAAAAAGTTGCAACCGCAACACTTTTATGCAGTTGTAAAATTTGACATTTATGGCCTTCGGAGGTAAAAAAAATCCCAACCGCAGGAAAGACTAGCGGTTGGAGGCCCAGGGACCAAGCCACAGATGGATTTCACTCCCAACTGCAACACCTTGTTGCGATGGCTAATCTCCCTGCTTTGCAAAGGTGGTCCCCCACAAAAACACCTTTTATTTTTGGTACGGATTACACCCCATTTCTCTGCATTTCCATTTGAATGCATTTCTCTGCAAAAGAGAGAAAGGTGGGCCCCACAAAAACACCTTTTATTTTTGTACGGATTACACCGCATTTCTCTGCATTTCCATTTGAAGGCATTTCTTTGCATTTGGGTGGGCAGAAGTTTTGAATGCCAACCGCATCACTTTGGTGCGGTTGGTATTTCTTTTCGTCCTTTCTTTTCCTGTTTTGTCTTTGCGTTGTACAGTCGCGTGATGTTTTTTTTTTTTTTTGCCTTCTTTCCCTTTCTTTTCATTGCCTCCCATCTTTTTTTAAAAAAACTCCAACCGCATAAAAGTGTTGCGGTTGGTTATGTTACCTTTAATTTATTTTTTTTGCCTTCTTTCCCCTTCTTTTTGTTGCCTCGCATCCGTACTAAAAATAAAAGGTGTTTTTGTGGGAGGACCACATTTGCAAAGCAGGGAAAAAAAATGGGTGATTAGCAACCGCAACAAAGTGTTGCGGTTGGGAATAAAAGCCAACCGCGTCACTTTGTTGCTGTTGGTTGTGATCCGTTAGCCCCCAATCGCTAGTCTTTCCTGCGGTTGGGGTTTTTTCACCTTCGGAGGGCATAAATGTCAAATTTTGCAATCGCATAAAAGTGTTACGGTTGCAACTTTTTTAAGAAAAAAAATACATCGGAGCCATCCACGAGTACACGTGGACGGCAGGATTTATAGTGGAGAAATAATAATTTCTCTACCTGTGAGTGTAGATCGGCTCCTATATATATATATATATATATATATATATATATATATATATATATATAAAGCTAGAAATTCGTTGCTACAAGGAGTCCAAGAAAGTTCTTTAAGGTCTAAGACTTAATCCAAAATCAGTATAATCTTTTAATTATTACTCACGCAAGTGGTCAAAAATCCGGGGCATTACAGCGGTGAGATCGAGCTGGAGCTGGTCGGTGGTGCGTTTGTGGTGGACCTATGATGGTGGTGATGGGATCATTTGGTCATGCTAGTTTCCAATGGTGGGTTTGTCGTGGTGTGAGTGGTCTGGGGTGGTGGTATGATCGTAAGCGTAAGAAGATTTAGGATTGAGTAAATTTGAGCTTCAAAAGTATATATTTGGGAGGCTACTCTTGGATTTTCATACTTTTTTGAAGTAAAAATGGATGGAAAGATGATGAAGTGGGCAGTTGATACTCGTATTTAAATGTGAAGGAGAGCATGTGTAGCTTTTTTTGGAAAAAGGGTAACGAATATTTATCCAAATTCTTATTGAAGAATTATATTTCTTGAAAAAAAAAGGGCTTTTAAAGTCATAGTTTTATTCCAAAGTGATGTACGTACGTGTCATATCGCAAACAAATTATGCAAACTTACTCTCTACCGTTAAACGCGATAAAGTCGATAACATACACAGCGCAATATCTCCCGATGATATTTGGTCTAGTATTATTCTTCTTAAATACTCATTCACATATTATTAGAGTTTAGAACGAAATGGCAAGACTCTGACTATCTCGAAGTTGTAGGACGCCCTTTGTTCACTATGGCCATGCCATGCTCTCCATGTAAGGTCCTTGAAAATATATTAGTTAGTGCAATACATAAGAACTTTCAAGCAATACGAATTCCATAGAATTGTAGACTAGAATCCAAATTTTGATGGAACTGTCCTCTTAAGAGACATTTATGGTCAATTTCTATTTCACTTGGGTGCTAAGTTGTGGTACCACATAAGCAAAATTGGCCACAAAGGCTTGAAGAGGAATGTTTACTTTCTTGGACTTAGCCGTGGCATAATAATTTGGAAATTTTGCAGTCATTTGCTATTACCAAAAAAAAGGAAAGAAAAAGAATCAAAACAAGGAAAAAAAAGTAGAATCTCGTCGTATTCAGGGGTATCAGTATCATATAGCGGGGTTGAGCTTTGAGCATAGGACTATATTGTCTAAAGGATACCCTTACTCTTGCAACTGGTTATCTCTGCTTATTAATATAACTCTATTTGAAAAAAAAAAAAGGGGGACTAACGCTAATATAACCTTTCAGTAGATTGCTATTACCTTCTAGTCCTAAATAGGTTAAAGGCAATGAAGTATAAATAAAGTGGCACTACAGAGCTCAATGCCTGTGATCATTCATCTTTAATGTTTGGATTGTAGCCTGTCTAACTTTGGGCACACAATAGCCACAAAATCACCCAACAACCGTTGGCAATTTCCATAGCTAGGTCAGTCCTCCCAAACACAGTTTACAGAACCAAACTAGGTTTACCCCCCACCCAACAACCACCCACCCACACAGACCAATCCTTCACAAATCATTCAAAGCTTTGAATCTGCTTTCCCAAAACTAAATCATATCATGTTGATAAACTTATCCTCTTAAAGTTTGTTCCAAATAATCCCTTTCAGATAAAAATTCACATGAATTTGAGCAACAATAGATAGGATCATCTGCTTTCCTCATGTTCAACAGGCAAAAAAAAAAAATTCTGCGGTAAAATACATGGGATTCGAAGCCTTGGACTAATAGCCAAAGAGCAGCTAGAATGATCGTTGAAGTCTAGTAGACCCCAGAAGTCGTTGGCGAATTAATAAAGCTTGTCCAAGCTCTGGGGTTGGCCTAAAGGATGTTGGTCCATGATGTACCAAGTGGGCTGACTATGTCATCTTTGCAACCTATTTTATTGTCATACTCCATTTAAGTAGGTTTATGCATTTATTCCATTTAATGCCACCAAAACGAGCTCCCTTTTGAAAAATTTCACAAGACATCAGTGATTGAAAAAGGGAAAAAAAAGGTGTAAAAATACACATTTTCCTATATATGGTAGCTCAATTTTCCCCTTACAGAGTATAACTATTACAGGAAGGAACTTGACAAATAATTGAAGACATTACAGATGGTTCATGGTTGTTGATTAGCTATGGGCCTAAGAAGTGAAATTTCTGAACTCCTAATGGTCAGGGCTAGATGGGAATCTTTGAGACAGATGAGCAGAGGGACTAGTTATTACATTGAGGAAGACAATAGGGCAGAAAACTTGTATACCGTGCATTCAATTGAAGACCCCCCTTCCATCCGATTTATGTGGGCAAGTCTCATTATTGTTGTCACCAGTGTAATTGAAGGCTCTCAAACTGATAAACCTGCCAAGAAGGCCACGCCGGTTGACGGCAGCCACGACGATCCATAAATAAATTGCGCAACCGTGAACTTGCCAGCCTCGACGGGCGACGTGATTACTCGGTATCCAGGCCACTTGACGCGTTGCCCTACGGCTCCACCGGGGCCGTAATTCATGTACTCACCATAGTAGAGTGTGTCTAGTGCAAATGTTGCATTCCACTCTAGCCATCCCCTAGGATTGACATGGCCGCCAATGTACGATAGCATGTACACGGTACGCGAATACATTTTCCACGGACGGCCTAGATAGGTGGGGAAGTTGCCTTTCGAGGCCTCGAGCTCAGGCGTTGCTAGGATCCTGCACGCGTGGATCGAGATCCCGGTGTTTTGATTCGGGTCTTTTCGGTTTTGTGCTGTGATTGTGTTCTTCTGAAGGGCCATAGGCTTGCGGGCGTACATGCTGCAATTTTGGAATACCACCGCAGCATTTCCAAATATGAAGTCGACTGTTCCATATATGTCGCATTCGCGAAAGAATTGGCGCTGAGAGTGTACGTATAGCGTGTCTTGGTAGCCGATAATGTTGCACCGGTACACGACAGCGTGATCGGCACCGACACGAAGCGCCACAGCTTGGTGCTTGCTCGGTCCGGCCCAGTTCTCAAACGACATGTCCCGGGCAATGAAACCAGCACCGGTTGCAGCTGCAAGCCAGGCAAGTGAAACCAATTACCTCTACTACGCACCAATCATTAAAAAATATAAAAAAAAATCAACGAATGGATAACCAAATGAAAATGTGAATGAATAAAGTACAGTTGTTCAACGTGAGTCCAAGTGGTACAGCAGTGTATTCTAACAAAAAAGGTGTTTGACTGAATCATGCAATGAGATGGTTGTGAGTCATGACCCACACCCACGTTCAATAATGTGATCCTCTTTATGTACTAGCCACCAGTTTCACTTGGGCGAAAGACTCCTTTGTTCTGCCATGGATATGGATGGTGCAAGGTAAGATAAGAATCACAGGAATAGTGCGCTTGTGCAAGTGAAAGAGACGGATAAGCTAGAAGGGTCCTGCTGTGCCACAGTTATGGACGCAGCGACACCGTGGAGGGGATCACGCTGCTTTTTTCCCCGAGAGCTCAAGATGATACTGTCATTTCCGAGGTTCCTCAATGCATGCATACTTAGTTAATGTCAAGTAAGATCGATAAGCACTTCAACTTACTTGAGCAATGTATACCCTATGGGCTAGGATCCACTCCTATAGAGTTGTAACGAGAAAATGTCGCTAAACGCAAAAGATTGTAGCTATAAATTGGAGTAATAGCGGTAAAACATTTTTTGTGACAGTTTTTTGACACTAAACCTGTTAGTTACAGCGCAGATGTTGTATAGAAACGGATCATTATCCGCTATTCAGAATTGGCTAATGAACATTCGGATTTACACAGACGAGTAGTTCTCGGGTGTGAAATATCTCCTGCCAAGTAAAAAGTGAGACCATATATACTTCTATATCTATTTATATTTATATCTATATCTGTATCTTTACTATATATAAAGAGCATAGATCTGTCGGTGTAACACCCTTTTTGGTGTTGTATAACTACATATATAAAATAATGACACTTGACACTATGAAAAAATTCTTAAAATATGACAGAAAACATAAATATTAAATAACAAATAACTACTTTAAAGACTTATTTGGTTTTCACATTTCGAATCACTTATACATCATCTTGCTTTTTAACAAATATCAATTAAATAATTTTATTTTTACACGCGCATCGCCTATCCCATAAATGCTATTAAGTTACAATTTGCTAAAAGCTGAATTTATCAAAAACGGAGCTGAACAGTAAACAATGCAAGTCTTACTGTTACAAAACGACCCAAATGTGCAAGACGAAAGAATCATATTTTAAAAAACCTGCTGAACAATACATCTAATACCAAGTTAAGTTACTGCTTAACGTAAAAATCCAAACTATTGGAGGCAGAGTATCCAAAAAACGTGAATGCATCATGAGTGACTTGGCAGAACTAATCACCCCAAAAAATTTGTGGACAAAAGGCCAAGAACAGAAAACAATGTGCCCCTACAGCATAAGCGAAACAGGCCACGTGCATTCAGTACAACATGCATGGCCATGACCAATATGTCTACACTTAAACCGGGAGCGGAGTACAAAAAGGAATAATATTGGGGTGCGAAAGGCAAAAGGAATTTTTACCGAAAGACGCGGTGTGGAATGTCGTCACGTGATCGAATACACTTGTCCCCCCGGTGATGGTCGTTTTACCCTTCCCGTCCCCAATAAACATCAAATTCGTTTTCTTCCTCCCAACTTTCAGATTTTTCTCTTCGTACCTGCAAATCACAAAAGTTTGACACTTTAGACCTTCAAACACACTCTACCACCACCACCGACTAGTAATTACAAAAGCTTCCATCCAAAGTAACCAAAGCATATATAATACAAATTTCAGCTACCCTTTTTGTGGAGAGATAACATATTCAATAAATAGTCCTATGTTTTTATTATAAACTAGGAAATGTCAACATCACACCATTTGTTTAATATGCTTTTCCCAAGCTTTTAATTATAACTCGGGAGCTTCAATTTCAAAGTTCCAGCGTCAAAACGAAGAGGATTCACGTGAAGACTAACGAGCTGATCCATAATAACATGATCATCGTTTACCCTGAAATCAATAACGTAATCACTACTACAAATTAATAAGGAACGGAATCTTCCGTCGCAATTAAAAAATATTGATAAATATATTATAGTAACAAAAAATAATCACTACACTATTAGTGACAGAATTTTCTCGCTCGACAAATAATATGTCGGTGAGTATTTCCCGAAAATAACCTCGCTGTGAGGTTGTGAATTAGTGAGTCGTCGCTTATAAGATGTCACGGACCGGATAATAAAAACCGTAACTATCATACAGCCCTTAGTCATTAAGAACAGGGACAGTACTGTCAATTCCCGAGGAGAAAGCGACTCATGAAAAGGTGTTCGGTAAAAAGGTTCACTTTCCCCGATTTAGATGCTACAGTTCGACTTTTACCTTCCCGCCCTGATGTAAATGATCGTCCGGCGATCACTGTGCTCCGGCGCATTCTTGATCGCCTCCGATATCGTCTTGTACGTTCCGTTACCGTCCTTCGACACGATGATGTCGGCCTGCATCGCCGCCACCGGCATGTCCAGCAGCGCCCTCTCCCTCCGAGACAGCCACTTCGGAAACTCGTGCCGCTCCGGGGAGACATCCATCAGCCTCCGCCGGTTCTGTATTGGCACTCCGGAGAAATCCTCGTTGCCGCTCGACGCGGAGTAAATCGCCAGGCAGTTGCTCACGAGCTCCGACAAGTCCTTCAGCCTCGTCAGCATCTGGTCCTTCACGATCCCGTTCACCTCCGACAGCCCGTCCGTGCACGTGTCCTGGTTCGTCAGCGCCGCCGATAGCCACGTCAGCACGTCCTGCGTGGACCCCGCCGGGCTCTCCGGCGACGGCACGACGGAGGTGAGCGACCGCGCGAGCTGGTTCACCGAGTCGTCCAGCAGCTCCAGGCAGTCGTCGTACGCCGACCGCGCACGCGTGTCCATCTGTAGGTAGCCGATCTCGGAGGTCACGTACAGCGCCTTTCCGAACCGCTGCAGCGTCATGTTGACGGAAATGTGGACGAGGTCCGAGTCGGAAGCGGTGAGCGCGCCCGGGAAGTCGAGAAGCGAGTCGAGGCAGAGGCTCGGGTACCGAGTCTTGCTGCAGGCTCGCGACATCGCCCGGGTGGGCTTGCGGTGGAATGCAGACTTATCCGAGGCCTTGCTCCGGAGCTCCACCAGGAGTGTCACCGAGACGGCCGCCGCTAGCAAAAGGGTCAGCCCGAAGGCCAGGATGACCTTGAGCCTGGACCGTGGGATCGACCCGGGTTTTGACGTGGCGCCATCGTGTTGGAACTGGTCGGGGAGCGGTTCGGGTTGTGGGGGTTGAGACCCGGGTGACCCAAGCCTGCCGTAAACCATTTTTTTTTTCCTTTTTGTTGTAGAAAGATAAGTGTGGAAGGGGAGTGAGGGGGAGTTTGATTTTATACGTGGACGAGAGAGAGAGAGAGAGAGAGAGAGAGAGAGAGAGGTGGGTGCGAAGTCTGTGTCGAAACGATTAGCTGTCCTCGATTAGGCCTCTCTCTGCCCACTAGACTTTAAGGTTGATGTATTGATTGAGGAGGGATTTATGTTCTTTTATCTTGTTTAGGCAAATGGACGTGTAGTTACCATCATGTGATCTCCTATACTTTACCGGTCCGACGTGTAGATGTTGTTCACGTACCATCACCACGAGAACGCTCATTGTTATCCTTATTTGATCTATGATGTAATTAAAGACTCAGATACGAGGAGGTTAATAGTGTATACGTGATACGTGATTTTGATGTGTTTCACGTTATTTTTGCTGAGACTTTTGCTGTTTGCGTAATCGTTTGCCACACCTTGCAAAGCCCTTTGTACTGTTTTCCGTTGTGGACGAAACATGTTTCCATTGACTCCATAAGAAAGTCTATTTTCACGCTTTGATGTGTATGTCCAATCATTTTTTTAAAAACTTATTAGTGACGTATTATTTATCTTTCAATAACAAAATGAAATGTCAACATATATACGAGGTTATGGAAATAGACGGTTTTTTTCAAGTCAGTTTCTGATTTGTTTAGGATGCCAAATAACTATGGGGAAATTATTATGCTAAACGAAATTCTTAAAGGGGAATATTTTTGCAATGGGAATCTTTTGGGAGAGAGTCCTGCCTTTGTCCTTTAAGTATTCCCACTTTGCCAAACAGTTCGTACCCACAGAATCCAGTCCAATTTTGGGAGGAAATGATGGATTTTGAATCTTGATGTCAGTCAATCTTTGAGCAACTCTTGGCCCTTCCCTTTCTTTTGCACAACCAATTTGCTAATAGCAGAATACTTTTTTCCTCTTTTCCTTGCCTTTAAGAAGTTTCACCATCTTGGAATTACTTCCTAAACAAAGAGTGCTACTCCTCAAATCAAGTCCCAGAGTTCACAACTTTAGTCGTCAGTAGTTGAATGAAGTGGGCATAGATAGCCTTAAATAACTTGTTAGAATCGAGAAAGGGATCATATGAGCGATGGTGTTCACGTATTTTTACATTAAGAATATAAGAGGACCGATGCGGGGTCTTCACGTATTTTTTGCATCCAAAGTCAGGCCCGAAGAAAACTGTGTCACGGTGAACAACTTTTTGATAACAAACCTACAAAACCTATAAATTCCCCCTTTTTTGTTTTTGTTTTTGTTTTGGGACCCATCTTCCAATCCTGTCAATATCCTTTTGCCATGGGTATCTTTTGTCATGCAAAGTGGCTTCTTTCTTCTTGAAGCTCCATGCTTCATGGTGGTGGTAAGCTCGTAAAAGTTCCGGTTCTTGTTTCCATTGGCATTTCTTAATTGGATTAGCACTTCTTAATCTAGAAGTGGCACATGAAAGTGAACTTTTAAAGGGGGAAAAGCAATGGAAAAGTGAAGATTTCACTTAATTGAGACAAGCATCGATCCTCGAGTCTAAAATCTGGTAGAAAGAACCAATTTCTTTTTCGAAGAAGGTGACCTCGGATTCTAAAGGGACCAGTGTTGTTATGGCCAACCTATGGGGATTTTGGTAGCTGCCAAATTGGCAAATTATTCAAACACTTATCTTAATACAGTACATTGTGCCGACCAAGATGGTGGTCAGCAACTGATGGAAAGCGCTGGTGGGTTGTCTGTCTGTCTGTGTGTGCGTGTGTGTGTTTTGGAGAAGAAATCCATATTGCTTGTGTGCGTATGTGTGTGTGTTTTGGAGAAGAATTCTATATTGCATTTTTTTTACATTGTATTACCAAAGTTCTCTATGTGAGCCATGGGTTTCACCCGCCAGATGTCTGGATACCTGTTAAATAATTTACTTTCAAGATTCTTAATGTCTACTGATATAGAGTGTAAATAGCCTCGCCACAAATCGACCAAGTCCAACTTCCTCACTACTGTTAAACAATATGTTCGGACTTCTATCTCGGAATAGCCCTGTGCTCGAGCCCATGCCAAGGCCTCCCTTATCGTTTAGGCCAACGCTATTCACATATTTCTGTAGCCGTATTCCTAATTTGTTGATTACACCATGCCAAAGAATCTTAGTGGCTTAAACAAAGTAAAATGCAAGTTTTCGGAGTTAACCTCAAGATCTTGAACCGTCAAAAAAGAAAATTCGGGGGTATTGACAAGCAAAGATGGTGATACCATCTAAGCTAACATATGTACGAAATGCTTAATTAAGCTTACAACATCTTGTGATGATAACCCTTTTTACGGCTTTATGCGAACAAATTCTAGCTGGTGTCTCTTTTTTACTTGAACGAATATTGAATAGTATTTGACTAGTAATATTACTGGAAGAAAAAAAAAGAATGTCTATGTTACGTCACCAGATGTTTGTTTAGAGTTCACCTTACGATGTATATTTTTTTTTTTGTGACAAATGAGAGAGTTATCAAGCAAATAATGTGTATAAAATAATTCAGAATATTGCTTGTAGGCCATCTCTAAGAGCAGAGGACCTCTTCTTTTTGTTTGTGATATAAAATGTGAAGTCCATAATTGATACTAAGAAAGACATATGTTTGTGGGTTTCTGACATGCTTTCTTATGTATCTTTAATTGCCCCCATCCCAGAGGAATGCCATCTTTATTTGTTAAAGAGTAGGCATACCCCTATTCTATTTTAAGGTTCTCAGAGCCAAGAATAAGCTGATATCATAAACAGCTGTTCATGAGAGGTAATTTGACCATTGGAACACCCCCTTTCTCATGGATTTTAGCTATGTATGGACCATATCCTTCATAATTAAGGCTTACTTCAAACAAGTGAGAAAACAAGGTATAAATGAGCTCTCTGTCCTAACAGCATGGTGGTGCACAAAAGGTGCTACCGAAGAGCTAGAGAGAATGCGCAAAGTTAGTTTAGTGGCTGAAAAGGTATAAGATGAACTCTACCCGAATGTTTTCGAGGTTTGTTACGATATTGAATATTTGAATAGTGAATCTCGACAAAGTGTTTAGGAGATGCAAGTGCAATAGTCACACTGTATCGTCCATCATATGAATTATGGACACCTCCGTTGTAGGACGAAGAAAAACAGGTACTTACTGACAAAAAAGTTAGTATATGCTGCTAGAAAACAGTTTTCCTCTTTTGCATTTAATAAGAAATTGGGTCGCTACGAAATCTTTAACCACAAACACTACCTTAGTTGTTCTTACGATTGTGCATCTACTTTAAGTCTACTTTGGAAAATTGAAGGGGATAAAAGGCCGTTTGATTGTTCCAAGGGAAAATCTTGGCGACAAACAAATTGGTGTCATTGACACCAAAAAAAAAAAACCATTTGGCGACCAACTAGTTTTGTGTTATTAGAATGTGTCATATGGCCTTAGAAGTGCCACACAAAATTAAGAGTGTCACTGAAGTGAAGATACTAGAGGGTACCTCTCGTCGATAATGTCATTACTGGCATTTGTATGACTGTTACTTTAACAATGATCGAGCTAAATGCCATTAAAGGATAAGATTATGTAATTTAAGTATCTTTAGCGACATTTGCTGCCAATAAGAATATGAGTCTACGGCAATTTTGCAAAATGACATTGCTCAACATAAGTTGCAAAACTACGCAAAGAAAGTGACAATAAAATTTAGCATTGTGAACATCTGACATCTCTCTCTAGATTCTCTGACTTCTCTCTAAACCAACCATTCCACAGGAGCCATCGTGGAGCCCCACCGTGTGTTGGCGCGCGTGGGGCGCCGGCTGATATTCGACCCACTGCTATATTATTTCCATTTTCCGTTCATATGTCTATTTCTATGAGGATGGTCAACTAAAGTGCTGGTGACAGATTGAGGGTGGATGACGGTGCATGAAGGGGTGCGGTAGTAGGAGCCATGTCCCCGCGCTCTACACCGCTACGTCTAGATCTTCAGATCTATGTAGATCTCTAACTTTTCTTGATCTACGAGATCTATTAGTTATAAATTGTTGGGATGGCCGATGTTTGCTCAGTTTTATGTTTGATTGATGACGTTTTCTGTGTTAGGGTTTGATTTATCTACGCCAGAGGTTGCCAGAATTCCACTGGAAGTAGCGAGAATTGTACCGGTGGCAGCCGAAATTATCTGCAATCTTCACTTGTTAGAGTTTATCTGCAAAAGGGGCCAAGTTATGGCGCCATAAATTCGGGCGGCGGTTAGATTTGTGCCGACACCGGCGAGAGTTGAGGGCTCTATTGCGGGATGTGGGCTGTTCATTAATTATTGGTACTGTGTCTAGGGTTGGTATGGGTTCACCGTGATTTCCTTGGGGGGGGGGGGGGGGGGGTGGTGTTTTAGGGGCTCGGGGGACTTCGGGTTGGACTTGTGTGTGTTGGGGTTGGGGTCCTTCTAAGGGGGAAGGGTATTCTGCTCTGGGTTTTGTGTGGGTGGGTTGTTAGGGAGTTTGGGAGGTAGGGGGAAGGCGGTATATAGTCTGAATTAGCCTATTAGTGATTGTTGGTTTCCTGCCAGGTTATATGGATGCCGTGGTTTGGGGTTGAAATGGCAGTAGAATGTTGTGATCCTTGCAAGATTGAATGCCTCTTGTCTTTAAGCAGTGATCGGTTGTCGAGCACACATTCCATAATGTGCATGGTCCTTGTTGACTTCCTTTTTATTTTTTTTGGTTTTACTAGAGTTAAAGTGCTTCATCTTTGTTTTAATAGACATCTATGTAACCTTTAGGCCTCTGATTGTTACTTAAAATTAGGCTGAAGTGCAGGATATACTCCGTTTTAATCTAATTGTAATCATATCGGGTTTATAGGTTAGTTATGAATCAGTATTGTTAATGGTAACAATTGATGTTACCTTTCATGTCTGTAAAATAGCTGATCTAGCCGGGGCGGCTTGTAAAATTTTTATATATGAAATATTTTTTCTCTTAACAAAAAAAAAACATAAGTTGCAAAAAGTACGATACCTTAAAGCATAGTCCCGGAATTATTATCTAAGCATCCGGACATAAGACTTTTCCAAAGTACATCAGAATTCCAATGATAGCTTAGCCCGTAGTAATGGCCAGTTTACGATCCCTTCTTCTCTTTAATATTGATTGTGATCCAACACACAAAAAAAAAATTGTTGGACATAAATGCAAGAGTAATTCAAAGTTAAACACATTAAATTACGATTTTTGTGTCTCGTAAATACCTTGAGAACTCTCGTGCACAGCGTGAATTGTTTGAAATTGACAAAGCAACGCAAAAATAATTGCCCGCTTGGAGACCAAACCACCGACGGTTCGCCGGTGGGCCATGAATTATGAGCAACCGAGGGTCAGTCCGATGGTTGTTACGTAGCTTAGCTATTAGCATTGAATTTGAAGGCGCCATGTTCTTGCATCCATGTCACATTGAATGCAGCAGCGTATGGAAGAAACGCATATATTTTGTTAAACTTGCACGTACACCTCTGTCACTGCCTCTCTCAATTGCATCATATATGGAAATGTTCCCCAAATAATTAGACAGACAGCACTATAATCAGGAAAAATAGGCCACCTTCAATGATGATTAGGTTCTAGTTTTCATGGAATTGAAATTTAGATTGACAAATGTTCTCTTAGAGTCTGTGTGAGATTAATACTCAGAAAACAAATTTTAAATTAAATCTTAACTACTTCTTTAAATAAGTTTTAAGTTATGTTTAGCATATTATTTTTAAGTTATAGAAGGTGCTTGGTTAAAAAGTACTAAATGCAATTTCAATGTAGCAAAATGATCAAAAATTAGTACTCTAATAAAAGATGCTAAATTTTTTTATAACTAATAGTCATATATAGGGGCGTATCCGAACCGAGTTCGAATCGAACATGGGTGTGTTCGAACTCGATTCATTTAAATTTTGGCATGTTTGAGCTCGGCTCGAGTTCGTCAAGAGCCAAACCGTCCATGTTCGAACTCGGCTCGAGTTCGTGAATTTGAAACTCGGGCTCGGCTCATTCAACTTGTTTAACAATACGAGCCGAACTCAAGTTCGAAAACTCAGCTCGAGTTCATGTTCAACCTCAATCGAATCCCTAATTTACTCAAAATCTCAAATTGTTCCAGCAATCAAAAACAAGAATCGGTTACAAAAGAGAAATTAAGAAAAATCAAGTACACATATAGGAGATACAATGACAGATGCGAAATAAAAACAACCTGATCGATCAGTGAGGAAGACATATACAACGGGTTGATGCTCTTCACGCCCCTGGCTTTGCAGATTTGCAGCTCGAAAACATGGCTTTACGGCTTTGTAGCTTAAATCAGGCGAGGCAAGTTGACTCTGGCGACGTAGGCTGAATCCGGCGACGGGGAGATGACGACGGTGAAGACAGGTAACGCTATCTGTGAGTGAGAGTGAGAGAGGGGAAGGGGCAGATGGTGTTTGACTGTTCGAGTATATGAGAGAAGGAGGCGGTGTGGGCGGTGATCTGGCCGGCGGTGTGGGCGGTGATCTGGCCGGCGGCGTGGGGTGTGGGCTAGTCGGCGGTGTGACTGTGTGATGACCGACGTGATGAGTGATGAGAGAGGGGGCACGGGTGTGAAATGTGGAGTCTCTGATGAAATGAAACCCACATCTGGTGATAGAGAGGGGAATGGACCACAGGCTTCCACGTCCTGATACATTTCCCAATGCATAGCTATCTTTGTGTAGGTATTAATATACTATAAATAGTAAACGAACAGATAAAAGAACTCGACTCGTGTTCGGCTCGTTAAGTAAGCGAGCCCTCTTGTTCATGAATATAAATAAACAAACATCAGTATGTTCAAACTTGGCTCGTTTAATAAACGAGCCCTAAAATTGTGTTCGTATTTGGTTCACCTATTACATGAACGAACATGAACGAGTTTTAAAGATAACAAACATCGAGTTGTTCGTAAACAACTCGGTTCATTTATAGCCCTAGCCATATATCATGGTACTTTACTTGGTCAAAATAAACATGTTTATGAAAAAGATTAATCTATAGTTATTATATTCTTGGATTATGATTTAATGAGCTTTTTAGCTTCTGAGAGATTATTTAATCAGTTTTGCATGTTTATCGAACACCTCACAACCTAGATCAAATCAAGTTTGACCATCTCAGAATCAATCTCATACAAGCTCTTAGTGCTCAGTGAGCTAAACTTGCTATTGGTTGTATACTCTTGCAAAGAAAATAAGTTTGAAGCAAAAGAGACATGCAAGCTATGTCGGAGCTAGGTGATCCAAATTTATTACATTATTATTATTATTATTATTATTATTATCACTCGATAAGTAACTTATTTGTCAAATATAGCTACAAATTGGTTGGAAAAAGTTGAAGATGAATGAGCAAAGAGGGCCACAAGTGTAACGAGAGTCACGTACCTAGCAAAGAAATCAATAAGCATGTGCACACTTCCATGGTGGTAGGGAACATAGAGCTCAACAGTGACTAGCCAATCACATGGTTTGATTCTTACATTAATTGAACATTTTCCAGGTAGAGATCCCAATTTTTACATATTAATAATGGAAGAACCATGCACTTGTAGATTGATAGACTCTGTGGCTAGTTCTAAAAGTGTGGCCTAGGAATTTTGTCTATTAGCTTGGTCTAATTAGCTTTAACAACTAAGCTAAGATGTTGACACCTCGATCAAGACTTCAATCTAGCAAAAATAACATCCTTGTCATCCCTTACTTTATGAAAAAAATGGGGCTTTTTTGACCCTCGTACGGCTTACCCTACATCGAGATTTGATAATTGGTCGAGTCATTCCAAAATCTCTCGAGAGCGAAATTACTAGGTGAAGGTTTTAATCGGTGCATTAAATTTTCGAGATTCACTTCTAAGTGATTGGGTGTAAAGCAGAGCCGTGGAACTGGACTCGAATTTCTCATAAAGCTCTATGCACGCCTCCTTGAAATCAAACGTGACATTAAACTCGTTCCGCTCGTCAAAGAAACGATTGTGGTGTGGTCAGGCAAGCCTTGGCCAGACGTGAACATATATATATATGTTTCTAAACAGTGGCAACTCTTCGTCCTCTCTTTTTTTTCTCAGGTGGCAAGGAAAACTCAGCATTCAACGTGCAATGATTATAGATCACTCACAAGTTCCTCTTAGTGGTCCGTCGCTGTTATGGCCAACTGGTTAGCAGGAAAGGGAAGCTTCATGGGTCTTTCCTATGCCAGTAGCGGAGCTGACGGGGTGTGCCCACCTGCCATTCCAAGAAAAAAAAATTATATAGTGAATTTGACATCCAATAATAAAAGTAAGTGCATACTTAAATTTTTTTAAAATAATTTAAAAAGATGTCTTGTTAATCATTTTGTGTACTAGAAATATTGAAAATTAAAAAAAAATTGTATAAAAATTATCTTTTTAGTTAATTTAAATGCTAAATTTACACACAAATGTGTAAAGACCGAACACCGATAAATAGATAAAGTGAACAAAAAAAAAATCTATTTTCACTTCCCGATGCCATTGACAAATAAAAAAGTCTTTCTCTCACGTTCACAAGGCTAAATAAGCTCTCTCTTCTCTCTCACTCTTCTCTCATCTCTCAGACTTTCACGCTCTTCCAAACAACCATCGAAGGAAATTGCCAATCGACTACGGACGGTGCCTGTCTACCGACTAAATAAGTTTTCTCTCTCTCAGACTCTCACGATCTTCCAAGCAACGATCTGTGGAAGTCGCCCAATTGGGCGACAGACGGCAATCGGTCTCCGTTACTGGAAATCGCCAAGCTTTATCTCTCTCAAGCTTTCTCTCACGATCTTCCAAACCTTCTCTCTCTCAGTCTCCGCTATTGAAAATTGCCAATCGGCGACGGATGGCGCCTCGTTCCTTCTCCAGTTTATCGGCTGTCCCGGGCCCTCAACGCTCAACCAGTTGTTCGGTTAGTCGCTCATTCTCTGGTCACTGTCAGTCGCTCATGCCTCACAGCACAACGACAGTCGCCAATCGGCGGCAATTTTGACATCAAAGTTAGAAAGTAACATCGGTCATCGGTTATTCCGCTATGAGCATTGTGAAGACTCGATTACGCAATTCAATTGAAGATGAGTTTCTGAATGATTGTATGATTACTTATGTCGAAAAAAAGTTGTTAGATGGTATTCAAAATGATTTAATTATTAATCGCTTTTAGAAGATGCGACCTTATCGTGGTCAATTGTAAAATTTCATGATTCAAGTTTAATGTACAATTAATTTTTGTGATAATTTTTTCCTTGTGCCCACCTTGAATATTTGTCCTGCCTCCGCCATTGTTCCTATCCAAACTTTAGAGCTAGAGATCAGCAGGTTACTAGTTTCTTTGTGAAGTGACTTGGAAGTCTTGGTCTTTGGCAATATTTACCCTCCATTTTCTCCGTTTCTCTCGTTCTCATACTTTTGGGTCAAAGTCAGAAGTCTAAGGTTTCATTTGAAAAACTCTTTTTTTGGTTTTCAGTTTTTAAAGAACAGCTTAATTATTTTTTTTACAAAAAACAAGTTGGTGTTTGAGAACCCTTTTTTTTTAGGTTTTTTTTTTTTTTGTTTGGTAACCCTTTTTATTTTGATTTTTTTTTGGGTGGTTTGCGGTGGCGGTGGTGGGGCGTAGCGGTGGTCGGCGGTGGTGGTGGCCGGTGGTGATCGCCGGCAAGCGACAGGCGGTTGTCCCGGCAATGGCTACCGGCGGTGGTGGCCGGAGGTGGCTGCCAGCGGCCCGAGGTGGCTGTCGGCAGTGGGCGGTGGCTGCCGACCAGCGATGGTGACAGGAGCTGCCTGCCGCCCTGTGGTGGTTGCCGGCGGCCGGAGTTGGCTGTCGAGCGGAGGTGGGCGGTGATTGCCGGCGGTGGTGGCCGAAGGTGGCCTCCGGCCAGCAGTGGTGGTCACTGCCCACCGCCGCCCGATGGTGGCTGCCGGCGGCGGGAGGTGGCTATCAGTGGGCGGTGGCTGCAAGGCGACGGTCGGTGCGTTGTGGTGGAGGTCTCAAAAAAAAATTTAGTGAAAAAAATGGTTACTAAACGCACTTTTTTTTCAATTTTCAAAACTGAAAGAAAAGGAGGGAAAAAAAAGAGCGTCAAACATGGCCTAAGTCTTAAATCTTTGGCTTGTAATACTGCAGCTCTCGCCATTGACATGCATGGAAAGAGACTCTTTAAGAATTTCGCCCTTTAATTTGGTTCTCGTTCCTATACTTGCAATCGGTGAAACTTGCTTCAAGCAATGTACGACAAAATAATATCTCACTATTAACCCTGGCTACGTGAATAGAAGGAAAAATCTTAAACAGTGAAAGTTGAGTTATATGAGTGAGATTGAGAGTAAATAGTTACCGATAGAGTCTCACTAATTTG
This sequence comes from Escallonia herrerae, assembly GCA_033070095.1. Taxonomy (NCBI): domain Eukaryota; kingdom Viridiplantae; phylum Streptophyta; class Magnoliopsida; order Escalloniales; family Escalloniaceae; genus Escallonia; species Escallonia herrerae. The sequence continues at coordinate 63,592 of JAVXUP010002092.1, read as the reverse complement.
CACTCCTTTTTTGGGCGAACGAGAGGCTTTTTGTCCGTGACATGCACCTTTGCTTTGACAAATGGGGTGTGTTACAATTTATGCACGAATGGTAAGTCAATTTTTGCTTCGTACAATGACTGAAACTGTAAATTGCGATGTTTGCAAGGGCGACGTCGCCTAAAAGATTTAATTGTACCTAAAAAATAATTCGGGGATAATACTTACTCTCGTCGATTCTTCTTGATATTCAACAAGTCAATTGTATGGCTTCTTTGACAAGACAGAATGGAAGTTTAATAATTAAAACATCACTACTTTCATGACCTTCCTTAGGATGAAGTCGAAGCACAAAAGCCTTGAAATGGAAGATACGGATTACATATCCTAATAGAGGTTATATCACTTTCTTGTTACTAAGACAGCTCGCTGCCACAAACGTGAGACAAGTCGAAGAGGAAATACAGTACGAGTCATACGGAATAGCCCTCACAGGGGTGGCAAAATGGGTGGATGGATCGGGTTTGGATAAGGATTTAATAGGTGACATACTTAAACCTATTTAGTTGTGGGTTTGCCGAATCATGCCTTAAATAGTTGCTTTCACCCATTAACTTCTTAATGACCGGAAAAAATTTGGCTGTTACTGGGATTGGAAGAATCTTTCTCCTACCTCTATATACCGAAAATCAATCGTCTCTAAATATTTTTAGAGACTTTTATGTAGTGACACTAAAAAAATTATGCTAATAATTGTCGCTGATAGTGTTAAAAGAAATATCACTATAAATATTTAGCGACTGTTAATTGTCACTATATACGGGGTTGAGAAAGATTCCGATAATTTGGGTAGGAGCCAAAGTTTGTTCATAATGACCCTTCTCCTAATTCTTTTGACTCTCTCATCCACTTGAATCCTGATTGATTAACACCACAGTCACACTAAACATCACAACCGTGCCAAACCATCGTATCAACAACAGTCTCCACCATAAGGCAACGGTAACTGCAACCACTGCGAGTCCACCGTCATATACCTGCACCCACCACCAACCAGTCGCCATCACGTGCACAACAGCCACCACCACTCAGATCTGTTGTCTCACCAGCATCGCTACGCTGCCATCTCTGCGCCGCCATCTCTGTGCCATGTCCTTGCCAACTGAGTCAAGAATCAAAAGGTTTCAAGAGCGCCATGTCCTTGCCAACTGAGTCAAGAATCAAAAGGTTTCAAGATCAACCCATAAGCCGAACATGTATTTAATTAAGTCTCATTTGAAATAGGGCAAGGAGTTTGGGACCCTGTATTTTCATATCCTATACGTTATCCTACACTGTCTTTTCGTTGTTAAAAAGTACATTAAAGATATAATAACAACGAATAAAAGTAAGAAAAAAACATAACTTGATATGGAAATAGACATTTAAGCGTATTCAGTTTTTATGCTTAAGACCTTATTCAATTTGATGCTTTTTTGTATCAAACTTGAGCAAGTATTGCTGAGCTAGGCTAGAAGAAATGAAGAGGCAAGAAGGGTTATTGAGATTAATCCAGAAGCTTCCCCCATACTTAGGCCCCGTTTGACAAAATTTTTTTCCCTCTTTTTTTTTCAGTTTTAAAAACTGAAAAAAAAAAACGTTTGGTAACCATTTTTTTTTCAATTTAAAAAACCAGTTTTTAAACTGCAGAGTAAAAAAAAAACTCTAAAAACTGGTTTTTTTTTTCACTTTTGGTTTTTTTTTTTCGACCACCACCACCACCCTCCCACCGCCGGCAACCACCTCAGGCGACCACCGCCGGAGACTGCCGGCCGCCGGCAGCCACCTCTGGCCGCCGGCGACCACCGCCGGAGACTGCCGACAACCACCTCCGGCCGCCGGCAGCCACCGCCGGAGATTGTCGGCAGCCATCTCCGGCCGCCGGCGACCACCGCCGGAGACTGCCGGCAGCCACCTCCGGCCGCCGGCGACCACCGCCAGAGACTGCCGGCAGCCACCTCCGGCCGCCGGAGACTGCCGGCAGCCACCTCCGGCCGCCGGCGACCACCGCCGGAGACGGCCGGACAGCTACCTCCGGCCGCCGGCCACCACCGCCGGTGACTGCCGGCAGCCACCTCCGGCCGCCGGCGACCACCGCCGGTGACTGCCGGCAGCCACCTCCGGCCGCCGGCGACCACCGCCGGAGACTGCCGGCAGCTACCTCCGGCCGCCGGCCACCACCGCCGGTGACTGCCGGCAGCCACCTCCGGCCGTCGGCCACCGTCGACCACCGCTACGCCCCACCACCGCCACCGCAAACCACCAAAAAAAAAAAGTCAAAATAAAAAGGGTTACCAAACACCAAAAAAAAAAACCTCAAAAAAAAAGGGGTTATCAAACACCCACTTGTTTTTATAAAAAAAAAAATTAAGCTGCTCTTTAAAAAACTGCTCTTTAAAAACTGAAAACCAAAATTTTTTTTTTGTCAAACGAAGCCTTAATGTTATAAGGCTCTCTTTCTTGTAACTAAGTTATAATTGACTGTGAGACTCCCGTTTAATTTAAGGACCAAATTGACAAGCTAACAACCTCATAATTCAGTTCAAGTGAAGAACTCACTGGGTTCCACGTCATTTTTACGTGTCGCTTGGTATTTGAATGAAGATGAGAAAGCAAAATAGACGGAGACCGAGGGGGACCCTTGTCATCTGATCTAACAATCATAAAGTTTAGTCGATATCTTGCACAATTATTTTTAGATCACTAGACCGTCGCATTCTGATTATTTAGAACTGTTGTATGAGATGGAGCTGACACGATAGAAGGAGAGATTACAAGATGCAGAAAATTATTCGGCTATATATTTAACGGTCTTAGAAAATCGACATATCACCTAGTTTTTATTTTTATTTTTTATACATTGAGGGCTTGAAAAGATTACCATCTTGAAGTAATTTTGCAAGAGTTCACTTAAAAACTAAAAAGAGACGAGTTGTTTATAGAGCTAATTCTTCAGAGATTCCCTTATCAGGACCAACTTTTTGTCAAACTCTTTTGGGCTAACTGAGGTGACCCCAGTGATTAGATTCTACCCTTTGCACTAGTAGTGCAGTGGTAGTAAAAGCAAACGAATCTTATAATCCTAGGATGGCAATATGGATATATCTATGTTTCTTTTTTTTTCTTTTAAAAAAAATAAGAAATATTCTCTCAGTCTTACATAATTTGATTAATTTTTTTACACACATAGAATAAAGATTTAAGTAATATATTTTGTGTTTCATATTCTATCCTTTAGAAAGAGGAGGGGAAGAAAGCGGGTCAGAAAAGAAAAAATGAGTTAGTAAAATTGTTAAATGTGAAGAAAGAAATGAATAAAAAAATTATAAGAAAGTGAGTTGATGTACCAAAATCAACTCATTTTTCCTCTCTCCTGACCCAATTTTTTTACAATTTAGTTTCTTGACTACCCATTCTGATGTTCAGTGCGAAAGTACTGGTGATGATTAAAAGGGCGTGAATCAACTTTAGAGGACGATCTTATCCAAGCCTTGCCCAAGCTATTACACTCAGCCTTTCGTTACATTTTCTGCTCCAGCGAAACCATTAGTGCGTTTGCGATGATCACAAAGGCTTTGCTGATGAGATTTGGGCTGTGCGTACAGCTATACACACTTGACCCTTAGATGGGGCAGGCCCGTAGGACTAAAGGCTTGCTGTTTTTATGTCAAAACCACATGCAGTGCAGTGACTAAATCACCAAGAAAAGGTCCACTTCAACAGATTTTGAGCTCCTTATTTGGGCTAATATATGCCTAGCATACACTCCAATTTTTTTTGGGTGGCACGGAACTATAAGAAGAAGAGGATACAAAGTTACTTGGGTTGCCTTTCGAAGGCGATTCCAAGCATATTAGCAAACACGAGGCTGCTCATGCGCATTGGTGTGTCTGCCTGTCCAGCTCCTTTGTTCGCAAGGTAGTCTGCACAGTAGTTTCCTTCTTTCAAGGTGTGCGTCAGCTTGTAGCCATGTCTCTTGATAATGCACATTGGTTTCCTTCTATCTATAGCTCATTAGAGTGACGAGAATGAGTCTGAAAATGTTGGGGTTGCTACGTTAACACAAGTCTAGAGAAATTTTCTTATAATTGGCCTTTTTAGGCGACCAGTTGAATGTTGGAAGTTGTTCTCTCATCCATGGTTCTATTATATGATAGTCAATTTCATATTTTGGGGCAATGGGAGGAGCTAAGTTCACATCCGGAGTCGTAGATTCTTGTGCAGTTAGATCCTTTTAGGCAACAAATGCTTGCTTTTAGTGACTATTTGTGCAGCAGATGCACTCCTATTAAGAGAATGGAACGCTACACATGAAATAACTAAAGCTATAGGCTACAGTAGAGGTGCAAATGAATAAACTCATAAAGCTGAAATTTTAACAAAAATGTTAACAAGAACTCGCCCCAGGGTCACTTCTGACTGAAACCAGGTACAAAGCCTCTTCTGTTTCACTGGCTCAAGCATTCGGCAAAGCCTCTAACTTGTTCTGGAACTACAGCTTTCAGATATTTGCGTAGACAATACCTAACGTTGTAACCAATTGGTTGCGATGCAAATACTGCTGTTGAACATTCTCTGATGACCTCATTTCCTTTTTATTCTGGGATGTGGGTGGTGCTGTTCTTACTAGGACTCTAGGAGAATAAATTATCCCATGATAAATGTGCTATATTGCAGCAATCATTCTGTTCTCCTACAGAATAACCAACCGCAATCTATGTGCATGCATGCCTATAGACTACGTACAGATGAGTTGCACGAAACGGGAGCAAAGGTTCTGGTGTGGGATAGATTTGAGGCAAGAACGTAAATTATAAGAGGCTTGTGCAACCAAGGAAGTATCCTAATCCAAAGAGACAGTAGAGGTCATGTTGGTTACGAGATTCCCAGCTAGTAAAGCCTTTTATCCAACGATAAAGGTCCATGATTAAGGGGTCAATCAATCAAATGTTCATGCAAGGGATTCAGGAAGCGCAAAAAGGCCAGATTGGGGAAAAAGATAAAACAGCTGAATCGAAGTTTTAGAAAGCAAATTAAAAGAGTACAAGTTATGCATTGTGCTTTCACGAAGCTTTAGAAGACTGTTACGTGAACTGATGTAGCCTGGCTGCCAGTGTGGATGTGGTTTCCAGTTTCCACCACTGCTGGATTCCATGAGCTTGCATAATATCCGGACAAGGACAACGGTTAATGGTCATGTAAGCCGACGGAAGGAGATGCGATGGCTCCTTTTCTTTCCCCAGTGCTCCTGATAATTGACTAGCGACTGAATTTTGTGTTGCGAGCCTCTCAATAGCTCCAGCGCCGATGGTAACCATTTTTTCTCTATGTTCAAAGTAACCGATATACTCTGAGCAAATAGGATCAGATGGATTCACAAAAAGGTAGGGTATCCAGGTAGATAATGCTGCAAACGGGTATTGTGTCTGAGAGCTTTGATCACGACCATTTATAGCAATGGCGAGCCCAGCGGTAATGGCACTACTAAGGAAGCGGACACCGTGCTTCAACTTTTCATGTTTGATACGTTCTACTGGCACAGAAATAAATGGCGGATTAAAGAGGTAACTTTCAAGGTGGCAACCCATCTTTACCATGTTCCTTCCAGCCAGAAGTGCTATGGCTGAACCTAGCGAGTGACCAGCCAACCACGTGTTGGCCGCGCCAGCGAAAGCAACCATGTTTTGGACAGCCTGCATAGCGAGCAGAAACCGGGAGCTCTCTTCAAGTCTGTTGCCAATGACCTTCAGATCCAACCTAAGATCCTGTGATCCGGTGCTTGATTTGGGGATCGTGCCTCGGAAGGCAATGACATATTTTGGGGGGTTTTGGTGTTGGCCAAAGTGATTAGGATAGGAAGATGGGCATCTGAATTCGTAAATGGCGCCAAAGATTGAATGATCAGCTTCATCGACCAGCTCACGGATTAACTGGAAATGGAAAAAGTCCCACCAGGGAGGAGCTAGAGCATGAGGCCCTTGGAGGTTCTCTTGGCGATCACATTCTAAAGTGTACACTCCCTGAACCAAACTGGCAGCAATTGATCTTCGGTGATGTATGTTTTTCCTACAAGAATGTAAACATCGACCAAATCACAAAACCAATCGAGTAGAAAGGCAACTCCAAAATCTTAGAAGAAGTATGTTTTTGGTCCTTAAAAAATGGAGAACCATTTCTCTATCAAGCCTATTGACACCAAAAAGAGGCCAAAAAGCACCTACATGGACCAAACTATTAGGCGAATACAGTGAAGTAGGAATCCTCCAAGCAGGCATTCGATATATACGTTCACTTTGCTGACTATCTGGATTGTGGAAACAAGTAAGAAAATCAAGCACAGCTGCAAAGTGATCTTACCAATCAACAACGGTCAGGTGGAACGGTCCTGAAAGACCAAAAACCCTCTCGGAGGCCATTAGTACGGAAAGCTTCTTTCTCAATCTTCGTCCAGTTATCCTTGACTAGAAATCTGCCTGAGGGAAAGCAAAAGCAGATACATGACAGATTAATATGTACGGTATACTGTCAGAGCATACAACAAAGAGTGAGCATTATTTTCTACAAATCCTTCGAGAGCTGCCATCTCATTTTCACTAAAAAAGCACCAAAATAACAGAATCTGCCTCGATACCCAAAACCTAAGGCACAATTGGTTATGCCTACTCTTTCTTCATATGGACATGTATGTGTCGCATAGGATTAACAGTCGATACATAACTTGGTCATATCTAACATACGGCAGCTAATTCATATGATGACACGCAACACCAGCGTCAGCAAAGGCTTTAAAAGTTTACGAATAGAGCTCACCATTCTGCTCCACAATCCCAACCTATGAATCACAGGACATCAAGTTTGTTGAATTCAGTTGACTGTCACCGGCTGAAAACAACCATCAGGACAGGCGTAACCTGGAATTCCCTAGAGAAGCCACAGTTAAACCCACTTTATGTAAATGAATACGTGGAAGAAGCCTTATCTTCGTCTGCTAGAAATGAGTGGATGATTGCAATGAAAGATTAGTTGAGCTCAACTGAACAGAATCAGGTCTGAGAGTTGATTGACCTTTCGCCAGGGCGCGCAAGACTGTTAGAAACAAGTGGGTTTTTAAAAATCAAGCGTAAGGCAGATGGGTCAATTGACAAGTATAAGTCACGTCTTGTGGCAAAAGGCTATACCCAACTGTGGGGTGTGGACTATGAAGACACTTTCTCCCCAGTGGTGAGATTTGCTTCAATTCGCCTGATATTAGCTATTGTCGCCCATCAAGATTTAGAATTTTTTTATATGGATGTTAAAACTGCGTTTCTCAATGAAGAACTAGACAAAGAGATTTATATGGCTCAACCTGAGGGTTTTGAAGTCAAGGACATGAGCGCAAAGTTTGCCGACTCAAACGCTCAATATATAGTCTCAAACAATCGTCTAGACAGTGGTACTTTAAGTTTCATCATGCCATTACCTCTATAAGTTTTGAAATGATTGAACAAGACCATTACTTTTACGTAAAATGATCCAACAAAAATATTCTAATCATTTCTTTGTATGTGGATGATATTCTTTTAGCTGGGAATGACATGAGTTTCATTGTCGCCACTAAGCAGTGGATGTCCTCAATTTTTGAGATGAAGGACATGGGAGAAGCTAATTATGTGCTCGAGGTTAAAATCATACGTGATAGTCCAAAGAGACTTCTCAGTTTGTCTCAAGAGACATATATCAAGAAGGTCATTGAACGATTTCGTATGCATAACTCAAAACCCATAGACACTCCAATGGACAAGGCGTGTACTTAAAGTACATACCAATGCCCAAAGAATGATGAGGAAAAGAATCAGATGTCCAAAGTGCCTTACGCGGCTGTAGTTGGGAGTCTGATGTACGCTATATTGTGTACGCGTCCAGACATCTGCTTTGCCGTTGGAATGGTGAGTCATTATCAGAGTAATCATGGACCCGTTCATTGAAATGCGGTGAAGAGGATTCTTCGATACTTATGTGGAACCGCTGATCTCGTCCTGTGTTATCATGGTGGAGACTTGAGATTGAGAGGATACAACAATGCTGATTGGGGCGCTGATAGAGACGAGCGCATATCCACTTCAGGTGGAGCTATCTCTTGGTACAGCAAGAAAAAGTCTTGCATCGCCCTATCCACGATGGAGTCGGAGTATGTTGCTTGTTCAGCAGCAGTCCAGGAAACTGTTTGGTTGAGGTTATTTATACAGGCTTTAGGGGTTACAGCTCATGCAGATGAGGCTATCACTGTTCACTGTGACAATACAGCTGCCCTAGATTTTGTAAAGGACCCCAAATATCATGGGAAGGCCAAACACATAGGCCTTCGTTATCACTTCATTAGAACTTTAGTTGCGCAAGGAAAGGTGACCATGAAACATATACCTACTGGCAGAATGGTGGCTGATCCTTTGACCAAGCCTATTGCTAGAGATGTTTTCCTTTCTCACATTAGGAGTATGGGACTACGTAGGTTTTGATATGTTTATGGCATCTTATGTATTGACATTATTTATTACATTAAATTTTTATTCCTTGATTTGAGTTTATTTTGGAATGAATGGATAATCTTTGTGATTACATATACATCCTTATTGAGAGTGTCACCAGGCTTGAATTGACCCACTCACACGGGTAATTCACCTTGGCGCTAAGATAGCGAGCAAGATGAGACATAATTGTCTTAAGCGCCAAGTGGGCGAATAAGATGATACAGCTTATAAAGCAAACATGTCGCCTTAGTTGGAGCTAAGATGAGACCTAAAAAATGTAGGTCGATCATAGAGTATCTCCACAACTCTATGTAGCCTGTTTACAGCCGAATGTGAGATTTCAGCAGGCACTATGAGAGTGACTGGGCTAAAAAACTCAGGTTAGGCGCTTGTACAGTGACTAGACTTAGATTCGTATGGCGTATTTTATTATACATTTATGTGACACGCCCTTACGGGTTACGCCATAGCATGCAAATCATACTGCATGTGCTAAATGCAGACCAACAGTGGGAGTGATGAATGAATCCCTACTTCGTCACTGTGTGAGCCACTTGGATCGAAATATTTTTGATCATATGTAGTACCCTTCTCACCTTAGACTATGTCATGAAGAGGATACTCAATGTCGCTACTTTAGCATGTACCCTTGGATCATGGATGATGCGGTCTCGCGGGGCATGTCTAGGAAAGTGATAGGTCTAATTGGAATGACATGAGGGCTTTGGAAAGAAAGTTCAATATTACATCATGTTGTGTGATTCATAGCCCAGGCGACTTTGTCGATTTTTGTTTCAATATGAGTCATGAATACATAACATATGAGAGGTTTAACACTGCTCATTATGAGGGATTTGAGAGTGTTTAATCTGGTGTAGTTGAACTATCTGGGGTACATACGAGATTTTTTGGAGTGATGTATTGTGTTAGTTTGGTGATAACTTAATACAATACTCCTCAACTGGACATCCTTTCTCGTAGGTCGCACGTTCCATTTCCTGTATGAGGAGATGAGTGGACGAGAGATAAAGAGGGACTGTACGATTTATTTGCCCTGTGTGTGGGCGAGTGGGAGCTGTTAATAAATTGGGTCAATGGACCCATTATCCGCCCACTAACAGATAATGTGTATTTGTTAGTTTGGATAAATACAGTTATTTAGAGAATATTTATCTCTTAAGTGTTTGAGATAAATACAATCTTTATCTCCTAAGAGTTTGAGGTAAAATTAGTCTCTAATTGTATATATATATATAAAGGCTAGAGATATCTCAATAAGTCAGAAGTCATAGCAATAACCCTCTCTCTTTTGTACTCTCTCTAGAGCAATTACCAAGCTTTAAGATTTGGTTAGTGGATGAAGAACTCGACTCTAGTAGCCGTTTTGTACTTGCGAAAAAGATCAAGCGTGTTAGAGGCTTGTAACAACAAGGATCCTACGTCGAAATCTTCGGAGACTTCGTACGGTATGTTTTTCGAACCCATTACGTTATGTGGTAAGCGCATTAATTCATTTCAACACCAGGAAATAAGGCAGTAAAGAGAGGTTAGACTTTGGGAATTCTGATAACTGGACTCCTTACCTTGCAATTTCATTAGGAGTTTTCCTCTTTCTTTTGGGTCTCTAGGTGTCACCTTGTTCGGTTTGTCAATTGGTTGGATTGCGCTTTTTTTTCTTTCAAGTTTAAACGGGAGAATGATGATATGATAAAGGATCTCCATAGATACAAGAGTAAAAAAGCTACTTTACATTAGGAGTAACAGTTTTAAATACGGTTACAACCGGATTGAAGTTCAAACTAGAGGACATAATAAATACATAAGAGCAGTAAGGAAAGCTTCAAAAGGGTAGGTTTAAGTAGCATCGCTCGATGTTGTTGCAAAAAGCCGCTCTATTTTGTCTTTTTCTGTCTCGGTCTGGTCATTTCTACAGTAATATAATTGGATGGAATGATATTCTTGTAAAGCAAGACGAATATCCTTGGTTAACCCAATATTGTTAACATCAGTCATCACACTACGAAGCTGCAGCAGATAAGAGATGAATTTGTCATGAATAAAAAGAGGTATGTGAGTTGGATTGGACTTGATTACAAAAATTTAGTCCAATTCAATAAGAATTTTTGAATTTGATTAGAATTTGATTGGACTAGATCTCATTTCATTTATCCAATAGTAATCAAACCAATTAATAATTCGCACACACAGACACTACTTCACATGCACAAAACACACAGATAAAAACGAAATTATGTATATGTCACATAATTAATTTGAGTGAATCTTTATAAGTGAAATGTTAGCAAAATTGGATTTATAACTTCCTAATATTATCCTTCACGTAGTCAGCTTTCTGGAGGTACGTAGGACTCCTTAAATGGAAGTTTATTTATGCCAATTTACCGCCGGAAACCTAAATGCAAAATTTCAAATTATTGTGGGCAAGTTTGCATAAAGGTTCAAAAAGAGAGCTTTACAAGGGTATATTGCAATTTTGTTGAGACTTTTACGAGTCAAAGTTGTTCTTGTCGGAGATTAGAAATGTCTATTTTTACAATATTTGTTATGCTTGTCCACATGTTCACATGTCACTTTAAAATGTTGCGGAGACAATTTATTCTGTTTTTTTTTTAATGCGAATGAGGCATGAACAAGCATCTGGGGCATAATAATAGACATTTCTTAAAAAATTCATAGACAGAGTATAAGGCCCCGTTTGACAGGGCTTTTTCTAGTTTTTTTTTAATTTTGAAAATTAGAAAAAAATAGTTGCGTTTGGTAACCATTTTTTTTTCTCCAGTTTAAAAAATTAAGGCTGTTTTTAAAAACTCAAAAAATGAGTTTTGGTTTTCAGTTTCAGTTTTTTTTTAGACCACCACCACCACTCTCCCACTGTCGGCAGCCACCTCCGGTTACCACCGTCGGTGACGACAGCCACCATTGTCAACCACCGCCACACTCTACCACCGCCACAGCAAACCACCACAAAAAAAAAACTCAAAATAAAAACTGGGTTATCAAATACCCACTTGTTTTTGTAAAAAAAAAATAGTAATAATAAACTGCTCTTTAATTTATTTTTTTTTGAAAACTGAAAAAAAAGTGTTGTCAAACAGATCCTTTAAATTTACAAGTTATATACGTTTTGGCTTGGCTAAAAGCCATTATTGACCCAGTGCAATTCAAGCTAAGTATTGTCAGATAACGGAGTGCACCGTAATGTCGACTCAATCTAGATAAGACTTTATGGACTGTGTTTAATCGCCATTCGATGTATTAATTTCGGGTGACACTTTTGTTGCCTCAAAAACATGACAACATATATCGAAGGCTAATTGGTTTAAATCACCTCTAATGAGCTTCGAACACGGGGCATCCGAGTTTAGGCTCCCATGACTGCATACAACAATTGACTTTAGATTGCATTAAGCCTTACTGACTTTCATGTAAAAAGGTATTTTTTGGCGCACTTGCCATTTTATCTTATTTTTTCTTTATGTAATTTTTTTTACAAAAATGTCACTATATTATATAACATTAGTTATTAGTGTTTCTTTTTGTTGTGTTCTAAACTTGTGCCACCGGCTGTCATAATCTTTATCTTTATCTTTCTCTTGCTCCATATTCATTCTTTAAGATTCCAAATCTCCAGATTATAGAGAAACACAAATAGATCAAGGTTACTTTTTTTGTTTGTTTGTTTGAATTCTTATGGTATATTAACTTCTTGTCCTCGTATCATTAATAATCACATTAGTAATACATATAAGTTTCTTTCATGCAAGATTAGTAACTTTTTACTGACAAATCTTACTAAGTTAAGCAAATCATTATCAATGATAAATTTACAAGATTAAATAAATCATATTTTATGTGAACTTGTACCTTTCTTATTTCTTTCTGCTAGCCATCAAAATTTTTTTTTAACTTTTTTTGTTCTAATCGATTAGACTTCCTGGGTCAGCTCTTGGTTGATATTGATGGCGTCTTTTTTCTCTTGTTTCTCATGTGACGTAACCACGGTAACCTTTATTCTTACAATTATCGTTTTATTTTTTTCTTTTGAAAATTTATATTTGAGTTTATTTTTTTTATCATTTGAGCTCAGCTTTCATCGTTAAAGATCTCTTAGGTGCCATTATATACGATCTTTAGTGACACATTGTAACATTCAAATGCTAAAAATTGGATCTCAATTTAGTGTAAATGACATTTCATTTCCTCGTACCATGACACTAATTACAGAATTAACCAAAAACTAAAATTAGATGGACAAAATAACTTGTACACAATATTCTCCCTGGCAAATATGGTTCAAAAAATGGAAGGGTTGTCAAAGATCTAGATAGGACACTCAAAGGATCATTTAAACCCACTGTTTATAACTGAGAGCCCCTTTTGGATTGATTATAAAACATAGAATTCTGCTTAAATTTTAACCAGTTTTTAAAATCTGATTTAATCTAGATTAAGTAGAATCACTTTACTGTTTGGCAAAAGTAGTTGTAAACTAACTTAAAATTACAAAAAATTTTGGATAAAAGATGTTTAAATCAGTTCCACTATGACAAAATGATTATAGAGGACACTTAATAAATAAATTTCTAATATCCATTTAGAAAGGTGATGTTAAGATAACTTTTATTTTTAAATAACTATATTACACAGAAAAATTATCAAAAAAGTTATTTTCGTCCGCCTACAAAAGTTGTTTATTTTTTACTTTAAATTAAAAATATTAATGATCTCACATTAGTGTTTATAGTGCAGTAAAGTTTGCAAATTATCTAAAGGGTATGAGGTATCCTTTTGTGATAATATGAGGATAATATGGTAAATTAGAAGGTCAAACCTGATTATGAGAAAATTGATTATTTTATAATCCTTACTTTTCAGAATTATAGATTTAATCAGTTTTGGGCTTTTTGAGACAAATTAAATCTCTTAATCTATTTTGCCAAACTTTAACAAATCTGATTTAATCTAGATTAAATTAGGTTTAACCATCCCAAGATCAATCTCAAACACCCTCTGAGTATTGATGATTGGCTTGACCATAACTCAAAGCCCAAATAGAACCATGAGATAATTAGCTGCTATACAGGTCGGAAGAATCTTCCTCCCACCCCCTATATAGCGACAATCAATCGTCTCTAAATATTTTTAGTGGCATTTATTTAGAGACACTAAAAAATACTGCTAATAATTGTCGCTGAAAGTATTAGAAAAAAAGTCACTAGAAATATTTAGCGACTATTAATTGTCACTATACAAGGGATTTGAAGAAAATTTTTACAATCCAGGTAGAAGTCAAAGTTTGTTCTTAAAGTAATTGTGCTCTGTAGTAAGGGATATTTATATTATCTAAAGTAACTTCTTGTCAAGACCTCATGGAGTATACATGCTATTTAAACCAAACCTTTATGCTAGATACATAGAATAATACACTACAATTTAAGAGTACAAGTATACATACCAATAGACCTGGCAAAAGATTACCTGGACCTGCGGGTACATTCGGACTCGCCGAAAAACCCGGGTATAGGTATAAGAAATCAAGACCCGCGAAAATTTTACCCGTACGCGAACTGACCCGTAAATTTTGGACTGGGTACGGGTTACTTGGATTTACCCGTTTGTTTGAATATATAAACTTTCATTTCTTATTTTCTCCCCCATTCTCTTCTATGTCTATGCCTCTCAATCTCTTCTCTGACGCAGCCACTTTCTCTCCATTATCTCTCCATCATAGGTTGGTGTTGACAACGATGTTGGTAACACAACAAGCTAACTTGTCTGTCTAGGCCAAGATCTTTTTCTCTCGTCTTGGGATCCTTCTAACTTTAACTAGATTTAAATCGAAACTTGTTGGATCCATGAATAGGTACCTCGTAGTCGCTAGTGTTCTATGTTAATACAATATAATTTTGGTAAATGATTATTAGGCTTCATGTTTAACATGAGCATGTCCAGTCTGTGAATAGAGCGGCCATTTTGTAAGGCCTACAATTTTGTTGGAGTAAAACTTCCATTATCGACAATCCAATTTTTTTTCCTCCACATGTACCTCTTGAATGTGATGCCACTGAGGCTCTTAAACTTTAGAATTGTAATAATAATAATAAATGATCTATCACTCCTCATATCGGAGATCTTAGCTCATAAAGACGGAAGAGGCTATCCAAACTTCAGCTGGGACAAAAGAAACTAAAATGTATTACCCTGACTCAAAAAGGATTTTCTTGGGACATTGAACAAGGATGCAAGCCTTCTTTCAATCTCCCTTGCACCAAGTTAATGTCTTTCAATCTCCCTTGCACCAAGTTAATGGAAAAAAAAAAGAGACATTATGCATAACCGAGAACTACTTGGGAGCAGTTTTCAAGTGTCAAGACAGATTATGTCATTATTATAACGAGTCACGTCGGCACACGCGATTTGAGTGCAAAAATAAAGTTAATAAGATAAATTTTACTCCCTCCGTCCCTAAAAAACTGATCACATTTTTTTTTTGGACTGTCCCACAAAAATTGATCACTTCAAAATTAGGAAAAAATATGTAGGTATGTATTTTTACATATTTACTCTTTTTATGCTTTTTTATTTTATTTCTCTCACCACATTTAATTCTCTACTAACTCATTTTCTCTCTCTTGGCCCACCACTTTACACTTTTTTATTCTATTTCTCTCTACATTTAACACTATAACAACCAATTTTCTCCCTCATGGCCCACTCTCTTCCCCCCTCTCTAAAGGGTAAAATGGGAAAGACACTCAATATATAACCTGAATCCTTAATATATGTGCAAAGTTAAATAGATCGGTCTTTAAGGGACGAAGGGAGTATTAAACAATCGAGTATCACGTATAATGTTTATTATCACATTTGTTAAAGATGAATTTTAAGTTATGGAAATATAACACATCTTTATAGGTAAATATTTACTATTTAAACTTTTATTTTGTGTCATTTATAAGAAAATTTATAGATTGCTAAGTGTCATCATTTTAAGTGGATAGTTATGTAGAACAAAAAAAAATTTGTTTGCCAGAAAAATTCCAGCACATTACCAGTGAGTGAAGCAATATTCACAACTAGAGAGCTTTAATCATTTACAAAAGTTTAATGTCAATAACATGAATTGCATTTATGTCTTTATATCATTTACAAAAGTTTAATCTCAGTATGTAATTCCAAGCATGAATTGCATTTATGTCTTTATATCTTATTAGTACCTCATCTATAAATAATTTCTCCTATCAATGAAAAATATATTCCTTTAATTGCTCCCACTGATCACTGAATAAATTTTCTGATAATTTATCACAAAAAGTCATTTACGAAAGCATTTATTTTTCCCCCATAAATAACAACATTGTGGAGGTGCGGGGAATCGAACCCCGTGCCTCTCGCATGCGAAGCGAGCGCTCTACCATATGAGCTACACCCCCTGCACGTCCTAATGCCACTTGTTAAACTTAATGAATTATTTTTGTTTAATTATACGGTAACTACGTAGTAAGTTTGATGGTAATCTAGGGTAAATTGGTAAACCAAAAGTCTTCTCGAAATTTCTACTTTGGCTACCAAGTCGCACTCTATGAATACCAATTTCACGCTACCGGCCTGAATTTTAAAAGTTATTATTAAAACCTCGTTAACACAAAACGTAACCCTAGCTTTTCTCGATTAGCATTGGTGACCGATGGCGATACTCTCCGATTACGAAGAGCCGGCGAATCCGTCGCCCCCGGAGGCGGCCAAGCAGGTGCCGGTGCCGTTCAGCGCGGCGCTCGATCCATCGGACCCCCTCGGATTCGTGCGGGGCGCGCTGGAGTTCGTTGCGCGCGAGTCGGGGCTGTTCAGGAGCGGGTCGGCGGTGGCGGAGGTGAGCGCCCTGGTGCGCGAGGTGAAGGAGAAGGTGGACGTCGAGGAGAGGAGGACCAGGGAGGCGGCAGCGGCGGAGGCTGCGAGGGCCAAGGCTGAGAAGCGGGCAAAGGAGGCTGCGGAGGCGGTGCCGGGGAAGACGGATCAGGAAGATGTCAAGATGGAAGAGGCCAAGGGAGAGGGCAAAAAGGGTACGTGTTTTTTCTTGTAGATGAATTATGAAGCTCTTAATGGTTTCCTTCTTTATGTGTTTGTGTCTGTGTATGCGTGTGTTCGGTTGTAATTAAAAAATCCAAATGGTTTTCTGCTCCTCTATTTGCTACTTCTAATGAGGTTGATTTACTACTATCTTGCCGTTCTAGGGTTTTTGTATCCATATGCCTTCATAGTTGTACCCTCTTGGACGTAGCACCCTCGGCTTCTCTGATATATTTGGCTTGAAGAATGATGCCCCAATGCTTGTGCTAGATGCACGCTTTGGGTATTGTTGCAGTTGAGCCCTGTACCTATTTTACTGGGGTTGATATTCCTTGAAATAAAAAGCTAGTTACCGAGTTGTTATTGGGGCAAGAGATCATTGTGGGTACCAGGAACTTAACGTGTGAAGCAAACTGATCCATATCAGAGACTTAATTGTGCTTGTTTGCATTGCTGCGTATCTAGTGACTTAATTGTGTAAATAGCTTAGTTGCAGGAAACTCCTAATATGATGACGTTTCTCTCTCGGAAACTGCTTTTGTGATCCCAAGTTAGGAGCTCCATGGGATCTCGTCCCAAGCTAAGATGGGAACTTGATCCTGCTAGCTGGATAGAGATGCATGGAACAAGTGATAGAATACATGAAAATCAAGCTCTTTTCAACTTAATTCCTTGTTTTTCTCTTCCTTCAAGTCTTTAAAGTCTCCTTGTCTGTTGTTCCTATCTATGTAAACTATGCTAAACAAATGATAATACTCTTTACACATTTATTTATTCAAGCCGCTCCCAACCTCAGATTCTTCTTGGTGCTAACGCTTCCCCGCCCCTGCTTTGTGCAACTAAGGTAAATAGTCAACAGAATAATGATTTAGAAGGGTAAAGAAGAAAATAGAAGAACAGCAAAAGGGATAAGATTTTAGATGGAGGAGTGATAGAGAGGGTAGGGAATGGACGTTAGATGAGAGAGCAAGTTAGAGTAAGAGAGATGTTAGAGGGATAGAATAAGATATTAATTTTAATGCAATTCACTCTTGACCTTATATAGGCCTATAGATTTGAATTCCAAATGAAGATGAGAAATCAGCTTGGCTGGGACCTTAGTTGGCTCAATTCATTTCCGGTTCAAATGTATTTAGCAAATATTGCGTGTTATAATGACATGGTTACAGCCTTCCTTATTTTTTTTGTTCCCTTGTCTTAACATAATCAGCCTTCCCACTGTATTTCCTGACAAGGACTCCCAACGATCCCGATTGTGGCATTTTGTAGGGCGAACACGATTTATTTAACCTCATGTGATCATGGGTTTTCTTGTCTTACCTGTTCCATCTGCATTTCAGATATATGGGTATGTGTTATTACATTATTTGTATTGAGAATTTTTTTGCTGCATACTAGTTGCCCTCTAGGCAATGTAAGCATTTTATTTGGATGTGTATCGTGGTATAACATTCTTATTGCACTTCATGTTTTGTTCTTAGAATCTATCTTGGCAAAAGGTTTCAGAACAGAATACAAGTTACATTAGTTATGGATATGAAAACCTTGAAACAAAAAGGACACAAGTTAAATGCTGTATGGTTTCTATGCACAACCACTAAAATTAAAAAAATAGCAGTCGGTCATCACTTTTTAACTTGTTGTTTATGCAACTTTTTCTGTGTAACTTGTTTACATTATATGCATCTAGCTTCTCTGTTATTGTTATCCGGGATACCCTCATGATATACCTTTACTTAATCGAACTGGTCTTTAGTTTGGGCAATCAATCAGTGCTAATTTGAGTAGCCTGTTTCTGTCTTCTCTGTACTTTTTAGCAGCTCCCAACAAAGGCAATGGGCTTGACATGGATAATTACTCGTGGGGCCAATCGCTACAGGAAGTCACTATAAACGTACCTGTTCCAGCTGGAACGAAATCTAGGTTCATCCTGTGCGATATAAGGAAAAACCATCTGAAGGTGGGACTTAAGGGCCAGCCTCCCATAATTGATGTAAGCGCGTCGTGCAAAGTTGTTTATCAGAACCTGGTTATGATTTTGTAATAAACATTGCGCAATTGTGGGCTTGATTCATTTGACCATCAATCTAATCATCTATCTTAACATGCATTCCTTCAGGGGGAGCTTTTTCAGCCGGTCAAGGTTGATGATTGCTTTTGGAGCTTAGGTATGTTTCTTTGCATATGCCTACACTGAAGTTCGACCAGGAGATCGTTCCAAATGATATGACAATGCTAGTCTTGGAAATTTGGACTTCATCTGAATTTTGAATTTGGTTTCTTGCAGAGGACCAGAGGTCCGTGTCTGTGCTTTTGACCAAGCAGAACCAGATGGAATGGTGGAAGTATTTGGTTAAAGGCGATCCTGAAATTGATACTCAGAAAGTAGAACCGGAGACCAGCAAGTTATCCGATTTGGACCCTGAAACAAGATCAACAGTGGAGAAAATGATGGTATGCTGCTTAGCCTTTCTGTTCTGTTCTGTTTTATTACACAATTAATGGATTCGCAATTAGGGTTTTTCCCTTTTGCCACATGCATGAGTCAACCTTTATCTCTCCATCCCTCCCTCCTTTTTATAACTATTGAACTCTTTCCCTCCACGGTCAATTGTAAGTGGTGGCTTCTAACTTATTTCAAGGTTCTTTTGTTGAATATTTTTTTAATCATTAAATCCCTTTTCTTTCTTGTGGTAGTTTGACCAGCGACAGAAGGCCCAGGGCCTTCCTACAAGTAGTGAGATGGAGAAGCAAGACCTGTTGAAGAA
The DNA here is from genome assembly GCA_033070095.1 of Escallonia herrerae. Classification (NCBI taxonomy): domain Eukaryota; kingdom Viridiplantae; phylum Streptophyta; class Magnoliopsida; order Escalloniales; family Escalloniaceae; genus Escallonia; species Escallonia herrerae. Next base: position 44,208 of record JAVXUP010002092.1, on the reverse strand, counting down.
ATTCATGGCTGAGGTGAACACTTAAAGACTCTTCTGCCTTTATTATTTGTTCTATGACTGGCATCAAGATGTTACTGATCTCAATCTCTTGAACCCCTGCAGCACCCAGAGATGGACTTCTCAAAGGCTAAGTTTAACTAATGGGTCTATCTTCTTAGCTAAGCTCTCTTGGGGTGGAATGATGTGGCTAAGTTTTTGCGGCGATCTGGATTTGGCCCTTGGTATTTGCAGTAGAACTATTGTCCATATGAGTTGGTTCAAACTTCAGTCAGACCTCTATACACCCTTAGCCCAACATCCTATATATCCCATGATAAAGTGTTTCTTATGCTTTATCTGGATTTGCGTTTTGTTTGCGCCATTAAGTGATTCCGTGATTTTACGAGTTGTTTTTAATGTTACAGCTATCAGTCCTTCATGGGATATGTCTGAGTAAGAAATTACAGGAGTGGGCTCGAGTGCAAAAGTAATTGCTTGACGCATTTTTCTTACAATCTTTGGTTTGAAGTGGCCCTTGATACCCCTAATGGATTTACCTTCTCCCGTGATTTTACGAGTTGTTTTTAATATTACAACTATCAGTTCTTGATGGGATGTGTCTGTGTGAGAAATCACAGGAGTGGACTTGAGTGCAAAAGTAATTGCTTGACGCATTTTTCTTACAATTTTTGGTTTAAAGTGGCCCTCGATACCCCTTTCATTAGGCATATCCTCGGGAAAAGTTAGGAACGTCATTGTTATATACGATAATAATAGTTCTTATAGTCCCTTTCGTTTGGTTGATTTTGTTTCCCTCTGGTATTTGGGAGTAATAAGAATAACTTCACTAATCCTGTTTATTTATGCCGAGGTGGGGAAGAATAAAATTGTATACACTTCCAAATCCCAAAGTCTGAAGTGAGCATCAGGTTTGACTGCAAACAATGGAAGGCCAGAAACTTGGTCATGGTCCTCGTGTTTAACCCCTCCCGAGTTCCTCAGAACTCAAGCCGGTCCAGCTCTAGAGTGAAGGACTGCAGAGTCCAGTCCAAAGCTTCATCAAAGTAGAAGTCCCTCATGGTAAAGGAAAAGAAAGGGCTTCTTAGTTTTCACCAAAGCATTTATTATATGGAAGTTTTATTAGTATGAGCTTAAAAAAAAAAAAAAAAAAAGAATGATGCTATCTGGATTTCTCTCTCTTGTTCGTGGCTGGTAACATCGTTGACTATACAAAGCATTTGCCATATGGAAGTTCACTACTTGTGTGTAGAAAATTTTAGATCGCTATCCAGATACATGCCCGATAACATCTTTGACTATACGCAAGACCAAAGCAATCACTGTATGGAAGTTCACTATCCTGAGCATATAGAGAAATGTTTCTCGCTATTCAGGTTGTATCTCTCGACTATACATGGCGAAAAATCCAGGGCTCGTCGGAAGTAATTTTGTAAGAGGGGAAGGATGATGATCGTACTTTTGAATGGATGAGGAAGACCCAACTCAAAAAAATTTTAACCTTCTGTGGCATGGAAGGGAGATAGGTCCGTCCATCCATTGTGGTTGAGAATTTACCAAATTTGGCCATACGTTTGGCATGGTCCTGAACCACCAGCAACCCAATGACTCATCATGTCGCCATGTTGACTTGGGGTTTCGGTATGTCTCCTAGGTGGGAATCCGTCACACCCAAATTACGAGCGTGCGAGTTGAGCTGCGCAAAATCCAAACACTCGCTTCGCCGCCCTAGTTGATCGCCATGCAAACCACACGCTGACACGTGGTCACAGATGCCACGTTCGTTACCTTCTCGGGTCGGGTCCTTTTCCACAAAAAGGTGCTTTGTCCTGTACTTCAAAAGAAGGGGGCCCAATGATATATGTATAGAGCTAATTCCAAGAATGTGACCCTAAAAGTTGCTTCATTTTCTCAGCTTGGGAGAAGGTACAAATCTGGTCCCCAAAGACGAAGCCTTGGAGCAACAAACAGTATGAGAGTTGGGCTTGGGATGATGCTAAAATACAAGTGGCATGGTTCTCATTGCATTATTTGTTTGGTTTTTGGAATTGTCTGAGGAAAGTCTTTATGCAGTAACAAGCTTCGATTGGGATTCGTATTTGGAGTCACTAGTCGAGCCTAAATGAGCTACAATGGCTTTATCTCCATCTACGAGGGGGGCCTTGCCGATATGTTCTTGGAACTTACGTTCAGTCTTTCTCTACCTCGAGAAATTGTAGTAGAAGTCAATTTTAGACTCTTTAGTTCCTCCTTGCATTAGCCTTCTTTTCCTCGCTCTCTTTTTCATTTAACGGTCTTAAATGATCAGATCATTTGACCAAGTATTTTTTTAGCAAATTGTTGATGCACCGGTTAAAACTCTAGCAAGATGATAAAAACAATGCCTTATTTCCTTATGAAAATTTTTTAACTGCAACCTTGGTCATAGAAAGATAGTTGCAACTTTCATTTAGTGATAATTAAATTGTCTTTAAATGATTTTAGTGATTTTTATTAGTGACGCTAAAATAAATGTTAACAATTGTATTAAAAAGTTTTTAGCAGGAAAAGTATTAAAAATATTTAATAATTTTTAATTGTAACTATCTTTAACAATTAGGGTAGTAATCAAAAATTTCTTTCGCAACGGAGTCCTAAAGCTAATGCCACTGACAATTGGAGGAAAGTTTCATCTGCATAGAGATTCAAACTCGAGAGTTTAAAAATATTCCTTAAAATCCTTGGTCACTCCGACGTCCTGAGGATTTATATGACGAGTGCATTGGGTTGAAGTTTCTCTCCCAAGTTGCGGAGCTCAATCAGGCCACATTGGGGCGACAAATTTGCATCCTCGAGTGTTCCTCCCTCACCTGTTGGACTATTCATTGCCGTGGAGCACCAAATGACAAAGTCAATGAGTCCAAGGAAGAAAAATTCATAATCGTTTTTCTTCTCAACCGTTGGACTTTATATATTCGTAGCTGGGATTTTGACATGTACTGCATGTTACTGAATGCCCTTGGGGAGTACGAAGTGTACAACAATTCAAAGAAAATGCACGAGCAACAACGCCCGGGTTTATTTTGAGCACTTATATTTTACCTGGTTACACAAATTTTTTTTTTATGTTCAGTACAGAGGTAATAAAGTTTACAAACTCAGTTAAGTCTCACGGATATGAGTTTATTTGGAACATTTAGTTTTACTTGGTTATATTCTCTATGTCTCACATAATTTGATCAACTCTTTTTCGCACGCAGGCTAAGGATATAAGTGGTATATTTTATATTTTTCATTTTATCTTTTAGAGAGAGAAAAAAAATGAATCAGTGGAGTGTTAAATGTGAAGAGAGAAGTAAAATAATTGTAAATAGAATAAATATGTACGAGTAGACAAGACAAAATATTAAAATTGGAATGTAACAACTGGCACAAGACGACAAGTGTCACCTTCTTGAAATGGCATCTTTGTGTTTAATTGGAGCTGACAATGGTGACATCTTATCTCGCGCATGGCCCTTGCATATACGACGACGATTTCACTGTCATTGCACATTGGGGTTTTCGGGTTGTGAGGAAAGGCCGCCAAAGTTTTTATTTGTTCTGCTAAAGGGGGGCAATTATTGTCCTTAGCAGCAAATTGTGATGTAGAATAATAAAATATATTTGTCGTGAATCATGAGGTGTAAGACCAACATTCCTCACCTCACCTCAAGGATTAAAGTTCATGATGATTCAACAGCAAATGTAGAGAAAGTGAAGCACAAAATTAGAGAGCAAAATGAAAGCTGCGAAGAACACAAAAATCACGCACAAACAAACAAAAATACAACCCTAAACTGGACTCCTCGCGTGATTCGATAAACATTCTCTCGAATCCCGATCAACGCCACCATTTTAATTACGAGACAAAGAGCGAGTAACCGCCACGAGCAGAGGAAGAACCAACAGAGAAAAAATGAGCAGGAAAAAAATTTGGAAAGATAGAGTAGCTTCTACGACATGTTGCCACACCACCGCGCACCGCAGGAAATGAAGGAACCCGGTGGTGGAGGCAAAACGGGGTTACCCGTTTTGCCTTTTTAAGGAGGAGAGAGGGAGAATAACGACAGTTTTAAGTATCTTTATTATTACTAACGGAGGGTACCATTATGATGAAATCTTTTTAAACTTTCAGCTATACTCATTCATTAGACAATAACTTTTAATCAATGAAAGATTAATCAAGGTCATTGTGAAAATTTCTTAACATTTTAATGAGTAACCACTCCACCCACTTCAATTAAACCTTTTTTTTATACCCATTATTCTAATTGCTACACTGAGATATTTGACTGTCAACATTTGTACTCCATTTCTACTCTCCTTGCCTCTCGGTCTCCATTTCTCATGATGGTAAACTAATTTTCTTTCTTATGTACATTTTAATTTTGCATCGATTAGATTTGTGCGTATTTCTTGTATTGCACACACATCGCACGTGCCAACGATCCCAATATATATCATTACAGCTTTTTCATAGAAAAACCTATTCCTTGTATGCATGAATGACAAAGAAGTTGAAATTATAACATCTACTTACTTACATTAAATTCTTCTAAGTCAAAATTTTAACAGAGATGGTAGGTTAATTCCAGAACTAAGTCGGTAGACTATAAATTGTGAATTAGCTCACTTCTAACATAAAAATATAATATATCCCTAATCTTATTAATTAATGGTGTGTGTTCAATTACATCTCTCATCTCTCTAAACTTTTAGTAGCTTGCCTACTCCCGTAACCATGAAACACATCCACACACACCTGTTTACTTTTATTTATATATATACTCACACACACACACATCTTCCATATGTAACATCCCACAACAAGTGGTGAAGGGAGGAAAAAATTATATCAAGTACACAATTTAAACTAAGGAACATCATTATCCCAAGTCCAGTTGGAACCAACCCAAAAATAATGAACTAATACCATATGTTGGCAGGTCATACCTCAGATCACATCTTAGAACATTTTTTTTTTCCATTTTAGGTCTCTTTCAACAAAGTATTATCTTAACCAACCAGGGAACATAAAGTTGAAACAGAAACTCGATACTCGTACAAAAAAGTATGATCTTTTTGTTGAAAAATCAACGAGATACTTAGCGGGAAAAAAACAGAGAGTAAGTAAAAAATTGAGATAAACATTATGAATGCGCCACAAAGGTTATAAGCAGAGACATCTCTATTAGGACTGCATCAATCACTTCAGGTTGAAAATACGTGGTGCAAGTTGAGGTTTATCAGGGTGCAAGTTGAGGTTTATCGGGTTGCAAAGTTTGGAAGTTTCGCAAATACAGAGATCAAAAGAGAAGGAAAGACAAACGCCTCCAAAGATTAGCTTATCGCAAAACCTTCAACACATCATGACCATGATTGGCACACCAAAGTTTAATAAGCCTGGCCTCTAATAGTTACACCCACAGTTATCATCATAGGTAGAATTCTTGTTGAGGTTTATTGCTGGAATGACTATGCGCGAATGGAAGGAATATGATTGTGACTTGAGGCTCGTCTACCTGCCTCCACTGTTTGTTTTTCAGTTTTCTAATCGAGTTAGTGACAAATCACTTTCGGGATTATTCAAGTCATCAAACTGCATATAGCAATTCTGAATATGCAATTCTGACGATTTCTTTCAGAATTGTTATTCCGAGTAATGTATGTAACTGAGAAAAGAGAAGAAGGAGATTCTAGAAGTTTTACGTTTGACAAAATTTTTTTCCCTCTTTTTTTTCAGTTTTAAAAACTGAAAAAAAAGAGCGTTTGGTAACCATTTTTTTTTCAATTTAAAAAACCAGTTTTTAAACTGCAGAGTAAAAAAAAAACTCCAAAAACTGGTTTTTTTTTTCACTTTTGGTTTTTTTTTTTCGACCACCACCACCACCCTCCCACCGCCGGCAGCCACCTTTCTCCGGCCGCCGGCAGCCACCGCCGGAGACTGCCGGCAGCCACCTTACCTCCGGCCGCCGGCCACCACCGCCGGTGACTGCCGGCAGCCACCTTGCCGGCTGCCGGCAGCCACCTCCGGCCGTCGGCCACCACCACCACCACCGTCGACCACCGCTACGCCCCACCACCGCAAACCACCAAAAAAAAAAGTCAAAATAAAAAGGGTTACCAAACACCAAAAAAAAAAACCTCAAAAAAAAAGGGGTTATCAAACACCCACTTGTTTTTATAAAAAAAAAATTTAAGCTGCTCTTTAAAAAACTGAACTGAAAACCAAAAAAAAAATTTTGTCAAACGAAGCCTTAGTTCAAAGGATAAGTTTTTTTTTTCTAAATTTTCAAAATCCTAATTTTGTAGATTAATAGTCACCCTTTCAACGATTGTCAAGGACATGCCTAGGGCAGTATACGAAGTGAGTTCAAGCTGAACGGAGGTATATTCAAACTCGTTTGTTTAGTTTCAGATCATGTTCGTGTTCGTTTAATCTTCAAATTTTTGTTTGAACTTGTTCGCGATTTGTTTAACAAAACTCGTATTCGGCTTGAGTTCGTTTGTTCGTTTATTTGTACGAACCGAACTCGAACTTGAAAACTCGTGTTCTCGTTCAAAATAAATACTCCAAATTAGAACTATACCTTACTTGATCCAATTGTCTAAGTGATTTTAGGGCTTTAATTTTAAACTAATTTATACATAATTAAGTTATACGACTTTTGAGTTTTGAACATATTATAATTAAGTTATTATTCAGATGAGTTGTTCACGAACACATTCGTGGACACTTTAAAATGTTCACGATCGACTCGTTTAATAAACGAGCTCTAATATTTTGTTCATATTCGATTCGTATATTATACAAACGAACATAAAAAATTCTTTGGGGAATGAATCACGAGCAGTTCGTGAACAACTCGATTCATTTACAGCTCTAGACATGCACATGCCACTTCAGAAATAACTACTACACTGGTGTCTTTTCCATAATTATTTCGAAGTCAACAAATTGTTACTAAAAAAAATAACTAGCTGAAACAATTAGGAAAAATAATTAAAAATTCAGGATGTTAAATCTTAAATCAACAAACCACTAAAAATAACAGCTAAGAATGTATTTGGAATTGATTCTAGAATGGTCAAACCTAATTAAATTTAGATTTAATCAGGTGTGAAGTGTTTGGCAAAAAAAAGTAAACTGATTCTAATATGCTCAAAACTGATTAAATCCAATAATCCTCATTTTTTTGGATTAAGATTTAATCAGTTTCGAAGAATCAGGTTTGACCAAGAGAATAACCAAAACATTCTTACTTAAAATAGACATTAAATGTTCATTTTCAACTTGATAACACTATATAGTAATTTTGTTAAATTAAACATACTTTAATCACTTTTTATTCAAACACTTTCAACAACTTTTAATCTATTGTACTTAAAATGTATTAAAGCTGATTTTAAAAACTGATTCTGATTTAATCAAAATCTACTTTTAAGAATCAGTCTCAAACGGCCTCTAAGTGAGCCCGCTATAGAGCCACGTGCGTGTGTGCTGTGCATTGCACAATAACATTCCCAAACTTTCTTTCAAAGCATTTCAATTAAAACGAGAGTAACGTGTGCTTGTTTCTAAGTTAAGAGAAATTTTCTTCTTTCTCCAATGCGAGAGAAAAGGAAGAACAGAACCATTTAGTTTCTAAACTCTACTCACAACACACACTCAAAATCTTGAATATAAAATCTAACACTAACAGCGATACTCCTAGCTATTAGTCCATCCAATGATACTGTTCGATGACAAGTTATCGTCGTCGTCCTAATATATATAAAGCGTATGAAAGATGGTTAATCAAGTGGTGATGATGAGTTTAGTGAGTGAGGTAGCTTTTCCCCCACATAGTCACAGTAGCTTTCTCGAGCTCCTACGTCAGATTAAACTTTGAGAGATGACTGAGCACAAGAGGAGTATCATGGGCTTGCCATAAAAAGTGAAATACACCTCTTATTGAAGGGCTTTCCTTAAAAGGGTATAGAAGCTGGCCATACTTGCTTCTAGCACTACTAGCATTAGCTTCTTTTAGGTTCGTTCTAAGCACCATAGCAGCAAAATTCTGGACCATGCTTAAGGACCACACACACTACAAGTGCATTTTTCTGATTCTCATAGTTGGACTCCATGCAACCAAATGCGGCCTTAAAGAAGCTAAAAATTAGTAAAGAAGCTTATTGTAAGTGTCATGCCCTTGTCCTGAATCAGTCACAATCACTTTTGTCAATGTCAAACTAGTTAGATGCCACTCTCAAAACCCTCTCTTCTTTCCATCTTTCCCATCAACTTTGTGTTTACATTCTAAAACAACAAAAAGAGCATTCAAGTTTCCGGGGCCCGTGCAGGCAGCACTAGGGTTCCCATATATGCCAAAGAAGTTCCGATGGACCAGTTCCAGGTTCAATTATAGATTTGTCTACAAATTAGGACATGAGTGCACCATATATAGGACATACCAATCCAGCTGTTTTCCCTTCTCTATTCATGCATCTTATAAATGCAACAGAAGTTTCTCCTTTCTCAGTTTCTCATCTTACTTTTAAACTCAAAACACTTCTAAATCATTTTCATTTTATTGAAAAGCTTTTTAGTATGCTAGTAAAGGAGAGCGAACTTATTGTTGAAATGCACGTATTGAGTATATCTTCTTATATCGAATAAGTGTATAAAGTAAGTTGGACATCTATACATGGATGGATCAAGTTCTATTGGATCGAGTTGGACTCATTTACATAAGTGGGTCATTCTTGATAGGACACTTGTCTGACTTGGTTCTTGCACTCGGGTCCACGACCCTTGAAAGAACAGTAGTTCCTGGCAGAGCAACACGCGAGAAGGAGCTAGCTTCCATGGGAGGACTCAAATGCGAGGTGGGGAATTGTCTAGATGCATATGTAGAGAAGATTTTAGGTCAAATCGAAACATGTTTAGCGTTCATGATTGTGAACACTAGGTAGCCAAAAAGTCTCCCAGACACTTATTACCTTCTAAGAGTATCAATATTGAAGTTTACAAAATGTAGCATGTGGGGAATTGGAGCAGCCAAATAAGTGAACTAGTGGAATGTGTACTCCAAAAAGCCATGGTTGATGCAAAGCACAGACATAACTGTGTCTAGATCCATTTTCATCACCCCTTTCTGGCAATTCATCCCTTTCTTCCTCTCTACTCAACCAAGTTCTATATTGGGCGTACTGTTCATCCTTTTGGCTCCTAGTTTGCTCGGCGCAGCCTTTGCTTTTCGATCCTAAAAGGAGGAAAAAACCATCAGCATTATTTTCTTAATGCTCCAGGGCACTTCCCTAGGCATTGCGCTTGTTTGTTAGACCTCTAAGGATGAATTTTACTCCGGCCAAAAACATCGGTAATTAAACCGTGTTGTTAGTATTAGAATGGCCGAGCATACAACCACGACGGATCAAGATTATCACTGAAAGTGATTTGTTACTATTACTGAAATTTACATTGATACTTTTTTGTTGCTAAAAAAATTTAGCGATATATATTTTTTTTTGATACAACACCTTTGCTACACGTACAATAGAGGATTCTGATTCAATCACAACGTGCATCGTCATATATGCATGTCTGCATCTCACGCTTGTTTGCTCGTGTACCACGTGCACACTCGACAAGGAATGAACTGAAGATCCTTCACTGATGTGTCTTTTTTTCTTATTGATATCATGTGTAAGCCTGATAAATTTCAAAACAGATGTTAGGACGCGACGGAGTACAATTTTTTTATTCGCCAAGTTAACCAGGCATGGACGACACGACGTGATGAAGCAATATAAACGAATGGGGACAGAGCATTCCTCTTATAATTTCCTTAATTCCGAATGAAGGAATCTAAGGTTCGTAGGTATTGTCACTGCGAGACATCCCAAAGTGCACACCTGCCATCAGAGACGTTTGCTCATCATTTAATAGTGGGCATATGCTCCACTCAATCTTTATTGGAGCTTAGTTGAAATTCTTCTAGCTTTTCTAATATTCCGCCTTTAATCTTCTTTCCCAACTTGAAAACTATTTGACCTTAAATTATTCAATCCATACGTCTGGGTGTGGATTCCTTTCACATGATTCAGAAATAGTAGAAAATAAAAATGTCTGTTTTGGCACCATGTATTATGTTTTTTTCACACTATCGTTCTCGCTATGAGTTTTATATTTTGTCGTTAATGCACTTTTTAGCACTTAAATGAAGGAGTGGAACAGCATGTAGGGTGTGAAAATGAACGCTCTCGTGGAAAATTTATGAAGATTTATGTTATGAATTAAAAGATTTAATGTTTATTACTTGAGGTTTTTATTATCAAATCTCATGCTTATTTTAATTGTACCCAAATAGAAGGTTTCGTTACGTGTAAGAGAGTTTTTGGACTTGTTCATTATTTGAGTCGGCTCTTACCAAGTTTTCCTTGACCACCAGAAAGGAAAACGACAAGAGGTTATTCTCCTTTCACTGTCATTCTACATTTACTCATTTTGTACTTTCAGGCATACTGGAGAAGAAATGATTTTGGCTATAATTCCGGTAATAGGAATAATTTAAAATTATTTTTATAATAATTTTTAACTGTCGCTAAATATTAATAATGATATTTTTATGAACATCTTCAGTGATATTTCTTATCAACACTTTTTAGTGTCAATATTAAAAAAAACTACTAATCAAATTTAATGACCATTATTTACCACTATACGGGGATTATAGACTATTCCTACTGTCAAGATTTTGTAGCCAAAATATTTTCATGTGATGATGTGTTTACTTTTTCAAATCCACCTTTAAAGATATATAATTGTAAATTTTCGGAGCCTTAGAAAATTTCCCCCACTATGCTAAAAAAAACAAAAAAATTCCCTGTTTGTGACCTAGAAGTTTTGTTGGTGCCTAAATATTCCATTGTCGGTATTATTGGAAAGACATTAGTTACTGTTCGGTCGTAAAAAGATACTTACAACCCAACATAGCGACGATCGATCATCACTAAACATTTTTTTTGTGGCAATTGTTTGGTAATATTAAAAAATGGGACTAAACATTATTGCCAAAAGTATTAATACATCACAAAGCATATTTATCGATAATTTTTTTTATCGCTATACAGAGAACCCAAACAGCAGCAAAAATTCGTCGCTATTATCTTACAAGTCGGCGTCTCCGTTGTTTCTTGTGATGATAATTGCATGAACGGCGGACGAAAAGAGTACATATATTCTGTGCGTATGCAGTATTGCAAAAGCAAATTGCAATGCGCAGGAATGGGGGTTTCCACATTCAGCCAGAATCTTCTGAATAATTGGATCCAACTTTTCTCTTTATTGCCAGTTTGATCCAACTGGACTGGCTAAGAATCTTGCTTCGCCTCTTTGGGTGCCAACAATGCTATTTTGGTATTTGTTTTCGAATCGCGAATAACGCGTTGTTTTGATCCTCTGAATTTTAGCTTTACCGATAAAAGTTTTTAAGTAATGTTCTTATCGGCCTTGCAGAAAAAACCTTTTTTTCTAATTTTAACGACAAAAATAGAGCCCAAGTTTTGAAAACCGGAGCGCAGTTATCAACCCTTATTTAGAAGGCAACAGCACCAACCTCATCTCATTTTCCCTTTTTTCAAATTACATTAGCTTCCCTCGAAGAGTATTTGATTTTGAAACTTCTCTTCTCCTTCTTTCTCTTTCAATTTCCTTCGACATAATTAGGAACAGATTGTATTAGTTTTGCGGTGAAATCATCGTTTTTCCTCTTTACAAAGGGTATCTGGAGGCACCGACTCATGTTTGTAATTTTTGAAACAAAAAGGTATCCGAATAAAGAATGCACATTTCCGTTTTTGCAACCTTCTAAAACCAAGGAAACAAAATACTGCCACCAAAACATAGCCCAAGGACATTCCGCGGGGATAAATTGTATACATGCTCGTCGATCGCTCAATAAAAGGTAGTTTTTAGGTCTCAGACTGATTAACCACCTCTTCTGATTCAGCTTGTGTGTGTGTATAAAGAAAATATTCAATAGTCCAATTCTTCAAACGAATATATAAGCGTTAATGATCACAGTTCCCATGGATGCATCAGGCACCATGTATATTTACGGTCCCGAATTGCAGAAACACTTCTGCACTAACAGATTAGTATTATTATTGGATAGCTTAAATATAAGAAAAGAACAAACATGTGTTGATTTTAGCTCTTTTAAGGGTTAGGTATTAGGTACTGAAAGGACGTCAGTTAATATGCAGGGGAAAGGGGTGCCAGGTTGAAATCAATCCTCTCGAACAGTGACAAGGTTTTTGAGAGTCTAAGACATGCTCTAGCATGGGCTTGACCATAACCCACATGGCGGTGACACAATTCTACCTTATTTAGTTTTTTTTCCTTTTTAAACTAAGGTCTCTTCGGACCGATTTTAGCATCGATTGAAACCAAGTTTTATTTTCGGACGATCTTAAGGACGCATTCTCCACGTCGACCTATTTGCAGTCAAAGAAGTATTTTTCTTCTAATTGTTAGCTCCAAGGTTTGAACTCATAAAGTCAATGAAGAGAGTAAACCTCCTTGCCAACCAAATCAAACTCCTTGTTTTTTTTTATTTTTTTTAATTATGAAAAGAACTGCTAAATTGAGAAACAATTAGAAGAGCGAGAAAATTTTCGTAGGTGGGACCATATTTCACACCCTAAGAATTAATCCCAACCTTTTGAAGCCATCTAAGACGATTCTAAGTAGAAAATAACCCAAAAATGCACGGCTATAACATCACCATATACGCCGTAGAGGATCCAGATAATCGAGCAAGACATTTTGCAATCTCTAAGAAATGGTAAACGTGAAAAGCTAACCGGAGAGCACCAACAGGGTGAAAAATCACCATAGCTATCACACTGTCCAGTGATATACAAGTACAACATTGCACTCACTGGAATGACAAACTTGTAGATTAAGCTAACCAGTTGAAGTGTAAGACTAATGCAATCTGCATGCCTTATGGGCAGTAGCTTCAGCAAATTGAGGGGATGGGCATGTTCATTAGGAACTCAACTGGTTTGGTCAGTCCAAGGGGGAGAAAGAGAGAGAGGCCAACCCAGTTTTGAGTTCCTAAGAAACATACCCTCATACTCTACAGAGTACTGGCATTATGACTAGCAAGCAGTAAGGAATCAAATGAGCATCAAGCATATCTTTGACCTTAAGCTGGTTGAATTGTAGCATTACCATTTATGCCTGCCTGACAATGACTTTGATGCATTTTAGTAAGAGCCCAGTAGGATAATAACAATAATCACAGTCACATCCAATAACAGCAACCACTGCGACAAAAATTACCTACAGTAAATTTGAATGTCTGATGCGTTTGAGTTGTGGACACAATTGCCTTTGTTTTTATGACCTCTGTGAGACTCCCTCTTCACATGTGATGTTCGAGACCGCTGCCGACAAAAGAGAAATCGGAAAAGAAAAAGAAAATGTTTATATCAAGCAACAAGTTACGATAAAATATTTAAGTATTAGGTGATCGAGATAGGCAGATATATACAACTAATTCTCAATGTATCAAGCTCGGCAAATACATTCACATAATCGCGTATATTAATGTAGAACTACTAAAAATTATGAGGTTACCCTGGAAGGGTCTATTCATAAGTTGATTTGACCGTTTGATTGGTCGTGGTAATTGTAAAGAATCGTATTGTTTGGGCTAATTATCTAACTGCTTTAAACTTTTAACCAACCTATACCTTAACATAGTTTCAAAGTTCTTTGTTACACAATCAATTATTTTCACTCGCGCATATATTTACCTCTTTCGCATATATTTACCCCTTTATAAAAGCGTAATTTGCACTCAATTAATATGTGTATTTGGTAATAGTACACCTTAATTTATCACTTAATATCAATTTGTTTCTCCGTTAACCGAGGACTTAAACACATTCTTTAACCGTTTAAATTTTTTAAAATTACAAATAACTTATCAGTAGTCTAGATTAACTTTTTATAATGCCATTTATCTCGAGTACTAATGATAAAATTTTGACAGATTTGCTTACAACTTCTCAACTTGTAATTTACTACAACTGATGCACACGTTACAAACTAGCATAACCGCCTGTGACACCTCGACACCCCCCCCCCCCCCCCCCCACAACCAAATTGCCTCACTGGACGTGCCTCAGAGCGCGTGATCATCACTGGCACCAGCTCAGTCCCGCCTGCCCCAGAAACATGCAAATTGCAGCAGCAGTTGCATCATAATAGACATCCAAGTTTTGGTGCTCTTCATCTGGTACATACATGAAGCATACCCTAAATAATTTACTTGTTTACTATTAAAACCTAGCATTACAGAGACACATTGGGAGATGTGCCTATTATAACATTAGTAATACATGATGTTGATGTCCTCTTTTACACTTTGTCCACATTATATCCTATTCTGTCACAATTCATTTTATAAGTTGTTTTATGCTCTTTTTTATTCATTTCTTTCACTGTCTCAAGCTTGATTTTTGTAGTTACATCACCCATTTGGTTTTTGGAAACCCCCTCAAGCTTACGATATACTCCGTATAAAAATTGAAGCCCCCAAGACCCAACCAAAATAGGGTCTTTTCACCCACTTTCTGTGTCTAAATTACGGCTGCTCTGCTGCTCTGTTGCTGTTCTTGTTTTCTTTTGCCCAGGGACTTCTCTATAAAAAGGGTCTCCTTCTCCATTGAAGCAGCTCTGTTTTGTAGCCTGTTCTTTTGGAGAGAGGAGAAAGGAGGAGACAAGAAGAGATTGGAGGGACAGAGAGAGCAAAGCAAAGTAGAAATGTATGCAGAAACTGGGCTTCTGTTTCCATACTTCCAGAACTTCTCACAGGAAGTTCAACAGCTTGAGGATTTCTGGTGCTGTAATAAACCAAATGGTTTAATGGTAAGTTCTTCAACTCTCTGTGAACTGTGTACGTGTTTCTCTTTCTGTGTGTTTTGTGTGTGTGGATGTAGCTATTCTTGTTCATTTGTTTGAATATGATCAGCATTTCGTGTCTGGAGTATGATTTTTTGCAAAATTCATGCTTCAATTGTATTTGCTTTACTTACTGGAATGAAGAGCTTTGATATTTGGTCGTGTTCATTGGAATTATCAGGAGTAAATTTCAGAAATGAGTCGTTTTTAGAAGCTCTTGAAAAGGTTTTCTCTTTATTTAGTGGGATTTGCCTTTTTTTAACTGTAAATTTATTCATTAAGTTTTTCTTGAATATTTTCTTCAGCATCTAAGTTGGGTATGTATGGGAACTGCTTTTAGTTCATGTGTTTGGTTTTTACTTGTAGAATGGAATTAAATGTTTCTTTGGGCAAGAGAAAGGGACATTTATGGGAAGTATTGGAATTATTATTATGTTGTGGATCTGTAAAATGAAAGACAGAAGAGTTGAAATACGATCACAATCATGACTTCCGTGTTCCACGCTCTCTTTTCTAATTTTCTTCAGAGGAAAAGACATTTTTTTGCCAGGGATTTCTTCTCTATCCCCTTCTTGGATCTTTGATTTTATCAGATTTTCTTATTTCAACTTGGTGTTGAGGATTCACTTTTCAGCGCACTTAAAAAGATCAAAGAGGAAAAAGATGAAGGAAAGCAAAAGCTAAGCTGCTTCTTCTATTGTTATTCCAATGGTTTTTGTTTGGTGGAAGTACGTTAAGGGAAAAAGGAAATACCCTTGGAAAAGTTGCACTTTTTGGTTGCTCTTATGGGAAGATAGGTTATTTTTATATTCATGCACTTCTCGAGTGTTTGAAAGGGTTAAACTTCTGGTTTCTTGACTATTAAGGCCAGCAGCAAACTCTTGCTTCTTTCTCGGGAAACTCTTGGCCATCCCTCAACACATAATTTTTAAAGTGACAACAGCTAGTGACTCATCCCTCCTGACTTCCTAGGGACAAGCCTAGACTTTGTAACCCCTCTTGACGGAAAAAAAAAATTGTTTTGGAAATGAATCTGTTATCTTAGCAGATTATCCTGCCACATATACGAAAATTTGGCCAAGTACATATATGTTAATATCTAAGAAATATACTCAATACCCAGAAGTGCCTCACGAAGGCGACTTTCCATGTGCATGTGATGGATAACTGAATAAGTAAGTCACTTACCATTGATTTAGAGGACCTGGGAACGTCCTCGGTCCAAAATGTAAGGTATTGACTCCATAGATATCTCGGAATAAGAATCTTCACATCGTCCTCGTGCTATCATGCATGACGATGCAGCTCTAGTCCAGCATCTGATTTGTATCGTACATGATACATGGTTGTGCTCTATTCAACATTTGATTGTTTTGGTTTATTACGTGAATGAAAGCCTATTAACTGTCCAATGTTACATGAAAATTTCAGATTCAGCAATCAAAGATTCTCTTGCAACTTCTATGTAAGCAGTGATTTAGACTCTAGGAGTAGCTCATGATGCACATTTTTTGGAGATACATTTAGGGTCCATAGGTCAAACTTTACATGCATAGGATTAATAGGTTGGATTGATCTTATGACCCAGGGCATTTATTTTATCCTAGGTTTTTAACCTTGTGAAAAATTGCTAGAGGAGGTTATTTTATCCTAGGTTACAAATGTTACCATAAGGAAAAAACAGCAGGAGACAGCTTTGAGGTTTAGGGTACAGGAGACTGTTTTCTTTACTATTTTTAGCTTTTAGAACTATTCTTCGCTGGATGTTGAATGTGTGTGTGCATGGTAAGTATGTGCAATATTCCAAGCTCCTCAGTCTGTAAGGCATCTATTAAGTATGACTTCCTAATTGGAAGTTATTACAATTTCTGCGTACGGGTAAAATGTTCTTTGCATAAGTAAGCAAATTATGTCCTTAAATTCATTTATCTTCAACTATTGCTTTTCATCCATTTTTGTGAATTACAATTACGTGCTGTCTTTATGGGGTTTTCTGCATATCCTGATTGCTTAAACAACATCCTGGAGTATATCTACTTTTTAGAATGTGAACCTGGATTGAGGATAATGCTCAATTCAGTCACTACGTTAATTTGTGAAGCGATCTGATGAAGTTTTGTTACTTAAATCTTTTAGTATGTGCATTTTACTAGGATGGGGTATAGAAAATGAGTTATCTTTGGTACTTTCAGATCTCAAATGTGTTTTGATGTAGTGACGCACGATATATTATTTTAAACATACCTCTAATAGTGTGTTTTTGTAGAGTCTTTGCTTCGATTAGGGGCTGTTTTGGAGCCCTGATCCTTTTTGTTTTGCTGCTTTCTATACGCCTTGTGTATGATATCTATCTTTTAACTCAGGGCAACTTGGTCCAGACCTCCACCATTTTGGAATATGACCTCGGGGGTGAAGGGGATCTTTTCAAAGCTCCAGAACCTATCATTGAAGAACCAATGATTGGCCTTGATCCCATGGCGGCTGCCATTTCAATGATGTCTTGTGGAGAAGATGTCCTATCTCCCCAAGCACTCAAGGTTGCAGATATTGGATCAATCCAGACTGAGCAACTTCTGAGCGAGGTTTTCTACGAGTGCAAGAAGGATATCTTGGCAAAGGAGGGATCAGAAACTCCACTTTCTGAGATCATGAAAATCAAGATTCCTTTCGGGACAGATGAGAACCCCATGGCCGAGGAGTCATTATTATCTCAGGGACAGTTTCTGAAAAGCGTTAGCTCAGAGTGTTTGAGCTCAATGGAGTGGACACATGGGGCCCCAATTCGGCCAAACTTTCTCGACTTTCCTGGAGTGGACTTCGGGACTGTCTATGGGATGCGAAGGGCATACAGTGACAGCGACATAAAGGTCACCCTCTTGCATTTTCTTATCTGTTGTATTTCTATTTTTCGTGTATTTTCTCTGATTTACTTGAATTGGGGACTCTTAAGTGGTTTGTTGGAAATGCAAGAATCAAACTCCATAGGCAATAGATGAAGAGTTTAACGACCTGGAAGAAACTATGTCTCATCAATTTGGAAGAGAAACAGGAAGAGAAAGATGACGATGGAAATGCGAATGTGACTCATGTATGAATCAATTATTGTGCCTAGTATTTAAAGCACTAGTATACTTAACCTTTACATTCTTTATAGCACCATATGTCCATGGTCCTTGGTAGTCCAATTGTACTTTAAACAGATGTAAGAAGCAGTATCATGCAAGACAGCTTAATTCTTGAGCCCTACTATATCAAGGGCAATACGGAAGAAATCCAGTGGCAACATTTTGCAATGATGGAGTATAACTAGCAATGAATGTCATGTGCTGAACTAGCTGGAAATAGAACGTAAGGCTCAGATCAAACAGTTTATCACTTACAGATTTACAGGAGTTTCTGTAAAAATGTCAGGAGGGTGGTAAAGTTATCACAATGTTTGAATGCGAGAGATATTTCGTGCTTCTTGTGATGTTTTAAGGTAAATGGTTCCACGGTCTATCCATCACCACTACAGAGTACCCTGATCCAATGCTTAGCTCTACACAAAAGCATTATGAACCCATTTCATTTTTAGTATGGAGTAAATCTCTTGTCATCGTTTGCTGCTTTTTAGATCTACCCTTTTAGATGTCGGTTCTCCTTTTTCTGAGCGTCTGCAACAAACACCTGCAGTCTGTCAAAATACATCTGTGATATAGCCCTGGGCATTTATTGGTTTCGTGACGTAGTCTACAAACTGAGAATTGTTTAGATGTTTCTGGTCATTTAACAGGATGGGAGGGTCATTGATACTGAGTTTTTATGACAGAATCTTGCTAATGGTAATGTGAGCCTCATCCATTCGCCCCTTGGGCAGCCACAACTATTCACCAATTGCACCACAGAAGATCGCAGACAAAAGCTTTCCAGATACAGGAATAAGAAGAACAAGAGGAACTTTGGCAGGAAAATAAAGGTGAACACTGGGCAGTCCTTTTCGCTATGTTTTTTTTGTTATATCACCATTAATTGTATCATTAGCTCTTAGAATGGGTCGTCTCTCTCATTGCGCCACAAGGGGACATGCACGAAGTTCATCTGCCATGCCGGCCCTGGCATAAAGGGTGTGCTTATAGTAATAAACGGGAAAATGACTCACCTGAAAATTGCTCTGCTGGGCATTGTTTCGGTTATGGTGGCAGTTTTAATAGCCAACTGACAATATGAACTTAGATGGTGGAGCTTATACTAAATGGTATTGTGAATCTGATTTGTACACAATAGGGTATTAACAGCACTTTGCCTCCCTCTACTTTGGAACAGTTGCAGTTACCTCACTTTGCAGCTTAAAGGGTTGCAGCAAACCTCCTACTTCAAGAAAATTGAGCAAAAGCCAAGCTTTAGCGACTTTTTATTAAATTTTGCTATTTCTAAAAAGTTAAAGGCTTTGTTGCCACATATTGCGCCATAGTCTACATTTTGTACATTTGATTATTTCAAGGAGGTTCACTGAAATTTTTTGAAGTCGAGTGTGGTAAAGCGCAACAGCCTAGGGCAATATGCCCTTAAGCTAAATCCTGGGCAGTGCCCTGGGTTTTTCTCTTGCTTAATCGCTGCGTAGGCGCTACAAAGTTGACCGGTACAAAGTAGAGCTAAGTACTGTTCAGATTGCGAATTGTAAACTTAGATTCTGTTCCCACTCTAGTGGTGATATCTCCTTTCTTCCCTTGGTACGGCTCACTATTCACTCCAGGTAGCTTTTTCTTAGGTAGCTTGGTGCACTGTTGCATAGCAACTCTTGGGGTTCCTTCACTTCAGCAGACTACGGATTTATGATACCAAATGTAATGTGCTTGGCCAACATGTCTTCAACCAATTGGTCAGGAGATTAATCGATTACTTTAAGAAACCTCATCCCATTGCCTGTCCACTACTTCAGTATGCTCCTTCATATCGCTAGCGTGCTTTCGGGAAAAAATTGTGCGCTTCCTAGTGAAATAATACACTTATATGATGTTTGCTTCAGTATGCTTGCAGGAAGGCTCTAGCCGACAGTCAGCCGAGAATCCGTGGAAGATTTGCGAAGACTGACGAATTGGAAATTTCAAGAAAGCAGTAAACCTTAACTCTCAACCGTAAGAAGAAACGTAGGAATGCAGTAGCTGTAGACTTGATGAACGAGATCCATGGTAGTTAAGCCTGTCATGACCTCAGTCAACTCTTCAACAGGTTTGCTCAATAAGCTGGAGCCCCGAAAGCAGAAACTAGTGGAGCTCTTATTAGTTGCAATAATCTCCTTTTGTAGATGGCATTGTTTAACTGGAGTTGTATATAACTTTGTTGAATAAAAGCAATCAGTCCTCGTAGTTTATATATGTAATGAGTCGTGGTATTTCTCCTCTGTTTTGCTTGACTCATGCAGTATGAATATATGATGTCCACCTGATGGTGTTTTTGTTGCGTATGTTCAATCCCTTAACAAATGGGTGGAAGCAAACTTAGAACAACTAGCTAATGTGCCCGTGCAAATGCACGGGACGCAATGTAATTTGATTTTAGTGGTAATTATTTATTTTAATAGAGCCTATTTAGTTCAAATTAAAGTTTCAAAAGACAAAGAAAGATAATTAATTTCAAAGACAAATGAGTTAATTCATTTTTACATCTTAAACGTAATAGTTGACATTACTCAAGTATGTAAGTTTCTCCCGTCAATTAGTCCACTGCATGCTATGTAAGAATCATAGTAAAACTGAGAAAACATTTTAGCCCTAACTTTGGTCATAGACTATTGTATCGTCTAAAACTATTACGTACTAAAGGAAAATATGTATAACAAATTTCACTAACATGCCGTTTTTTAGATTCTTATTAATTATTTGGTGTACCAGAATCTAGTAAAGAATATTTGCATATTTTATAAGATAGGTCTAATTGCCTCCTTTGTGACGAAAGGATATGGGCTTAGCGAAAAAGGGTGTAGATTTAGTTTTACTTTTTCTCTTTCTTCCGGTGTAAAATATTGACAAATCCACATATATCCTAAAGTCACGCCTTATATATTATTTAATGAGTATTACATATGCTTCTTAGATCGGTTCATGCCATTAAAAAGTTGTTCAAACCTCAAAACTACTCATAAAGAAAAAGAAGTATGACAAATTTGACAAACATGCTGGTTTTGTAGTCCTTTTGTCCTCATTAATTTTTGTGTAGCAGAATCTAGTAAAAAATACTTGCATGTTTTATATAACGATAGGCCTATTTGCCTCTTTTAGTGACAAAAGGGTGTAGGCTCAGACAAAAGGGTCTAAATTTAGTTTCACTTTTTCTTTCTTTTTGTGTAAAATATTGACAAATCCACATATATCCTACAGTCACGCCTTATATTCCTCATGATAAGTACAATATTGCATGTGTTTTTTTAGATCAGATTGTTTAAACCTCAAAATTACTTTTAAGGGAAAAGATGCATGACAAATTTTACCAACATGCTGGTTTTGTAGTCCCTTTATCCTCATTATTTATTTAGAGTATCAAAATCTAGTAAAGAATATTTGCATATTTATATAACGATAGGCCTAATTGCCTTTTTAGGTGACAAAACAGTGTGAGCTTAATTAGCAAAAAAGGGTTTAGATTTAGTTCACCTTTTCTCTTTCTTTTTGTGTAAAATATTGACAAATCCACATATAATCCTAGTCATACCTTATATATTCTTTCATGAGAAGTACAATATTACATGTACTTTTTAGATTAGTTCATACTATTAAGAAAGTGTTCAAACCTCTAAGTGAACTTTTGACCAAGGAGTACTTTTTGATAATTGTACATGGGTACCAAAACATGATCGGATGAGAAGCTCCGATGGTGAAAACATAAAGGGTTCCTACTCCTAGGACATATTTTATAAAATATGCAAGTTTTTTTTTAAGAACTGAACTTAGAATCGTCATTTGTTCATCTAATTTAGCATATTTCTAATTAGAGTTTTCAACATTAATTTAAAGAAAAGCTGAGAACCAATAACAAAAAAATACATAATAATTAACCTGAATCGCTAATACCTTCTTTGGGATGTATTATTAAAACTATGTAGTCGATTTTTCGTCAAATCCTAATGTCCCATAAAATACTCCTTCACTGATGCTAGCTTATGATTTTATCGTGAGGAATCCTTGTGATATTTTTCTTTTTTCGCGTTGTAAAGTGTACATAAGAAAAATCTTACATAAGTAAGATTTACTTGGGAGTCATAATAACCACTATAAATTCTATTGCAATATTAATAACATCTTTCTGTGATTTATTCCTTTTTCATAGCATCTCATGCTTTTATGTAGCATTTGGGGTCGAAGGCCGAACTTCATTTAAGCTTGAGCATGTCCTTTGGATATGACTCCTTTTTTAGCACATCTATAAAAAGCTTTTTGTCGCCAAACATAACATTCTTAACTTACACACTTTTGGTAATAGATACCTAGAGTACTATATATTGTGAACTATATATTCACAAGATCCTCGAGGCCCGGCTCATAGATTGGTAGTTGCTCACCATTCCAAGCAGTGATCCGCGGCTTAGATATATCGACAACTGCTGCTTCAACCTTGGGGCACTTATACGCTATCACACCCATGGTTGGCCCCCCAACATAGCCAGCTCCAAGACAACAGATCTTCGCCATTACTACTTATTCTCCAATAGCGTCACCATTACTATGTATTCTCCAATAGCCTGACACAATTATGCATGACAAAGATGAGAAGAAAAGAGCACTCCCTTCCCGGTAAGACACTCCACATTTTATTTGCAAGTATTTGTTGGTAAGTATAATCTTTTTACGATATAGTTATGCTACAAATAACTTGATCAGGAAAATGTACTTTATGTATATCATTACAAACACATATTAGATAACTTTCAAATTATCCGATAATTCTTTTTTTAAAAAGTTTTCCAAAACTATGTCGAACTTTGGCGTGTCCTTGACCTTCATGAGCATTAAACATGGTAGCACACCTTATTTGTTGTTAGAAAGCTAACAATATCACTAAATTATATTTGCAAGAGACATGAGTGAAAAAGCATATAAAAGTTGAGAATAGAACCCACTGCATAGCAAAAGTGTCTTATAATCACTAACTTAAAGAGAAAAAAGGTGCGTTAAAGTTTTTTTATTAACACTAACCCGAAGAAAAGTCCAAGAACAATGAGGCTAGCCACTCTCTGATCGAGGAAATACAACCCATTTTTTCTTGAGCGAGTACTCCAGAGTCTTGATAAGTGACATATAAAGAGGCATGTATGACAATGCAAAGATGGTGACCGGGAAGAATGCCATGTCCATTGTTCCTTGTTACGTATCAGCAAGATAAAGGTTGCTGCAAATGCCAACATCATCATTGAAACGAAGAAGATTAGAAAAGTGACACCTAACATTAATTTCTGCAGAAGAGATTGTTTGAAGTCGTTTAACCGAAAGGGTGATGTGAGGATTGAAAGAAAGGTTATCACAAATGTCAAGGCAAACACGAGGGAAAGTACGTCCGTCATAGTAAAAATTATAGAAAGGTTTATCAACAAGGATCGGATAACCAGTATTTTTGTTTGGACCTCCTGGTACTGTCTAGGCAGCAGAAAAGGCAATGGTGGCAATTAGCACATCCACAATTGAACAATCTCAGCAGTGCGCTTTAGCCATTCTTTGGCATTCTCACGAATTTGAGCATTACTATCTGCAAATAACTACTCAGCAGTCTTCTTATTGCAGTTGAAGTGCTTAATGAAATGGGTGGGGGAGACTTTCTAGACACGCTGCATCATGAAGTGCATCAGGAGATATCATGTGTTTAGATGCGTTATAACAAAAAAAAAGCTTCGCCAATCATCTCAGTACTCCTTCCGTTCCATAATTTGAGTCCTCCTTTGACAGTCAAACATTTTATGTACAATCTTTTCTTGTGCTTGTCTTTTCTTGTGCTTAATTGCTTTATCACTCTTGCATACTAAAGGTGTAATGCAGAAGATCATGTAATTCTATGGAAACCTTTTTTGGAGGGGAGTCATCTTGTCAAACATCCCAAAAAAGGAAAGGAGGAGTCACATAATGGGACGGAGGGAGTATCATGCAAGAAAAACACAATAAGGAGCTTGAAGCTTAATGCAATTTCTATGCTTTCATGCTATAAAATATGATGTGCGCGCATAATAATTTGTGTTCATGTGGACGCAGTTGGAGTAATGAATTGGCAGAATGCACCTCAAATAAAAGCAAATCGTCTTGCAATAGCATAGCTGGGCTTCACATAATAATTTGTGTCCACAATCTCTGTGCAGCCTGATTTAGTTGCCAGACCCACTTTCATCACTTGTTGTGGCCTTTTTTCATGAACCTTCTTGATCCTGGCTCTGGAGAACAGTGGATACCCTCCCGGCCTCCCATATTTGTGGGTCTTGGGCTTACTTTCATCCATTGCAGATTTAGTTGCCTCCCATGAGGTGTCTTTTCCAATCAAGAACTCGCCCGGTTGCCGAGCTGATCCATATCTTTGCTTTTCTTCTCGAGCCCGTATCAACTTAATTCCAAGAAAGAAAATCCAGAATATTAGTCTAAATTGGAAGTGAAATAAATTGCAATTGGTGCCCTTGGTATGCACCAGTGATCATTTAAAATTTAAAGGAAGTTTTAAGTCACGTTGAACTCGAAAGTTCATAAATGTTGCAATTGCAGCTAATTTAGGCGTCGAATCAAGGTTTTTAGGGTCCTTTTTGTTTAGAATGAGCAATTTCAAGAATTATCTTGATTTGAGATTGTTTAGAGGATTCATGTTATGGATAGGGAACCACTTTTAACCAACTATTTCTATGTGGAGAAGTCTTAAGAGGAAAATTATGAGACTGGGAAGAGGTACTTCAATGGGAGAGGAAGACTTTCTGTGTCACCGTGAATGGTTACCTCGTCTTCCTCTCCCTTTAGCAGAGCATCATAGAGCTTCCTTTCGAGCTCATGTTTTGCATCATCAACTTTGGGAGCCATGGTAGTTGTAAGAATTTCAGGAGCAATTACATTAAAACAATCAATATATAGACTCTTCAAGGGCATAGTATGAATGGTTCCAAAAGAAAGAGAAGAAGATAGTTTACCTTGCATGGTGGTCTGCCGTCATTGTGAAGATGGAGAGAGAGCGTGAAGATGGAAAGGAAGCAGGAGAAAGAAAGGATAGACCAAGGTTTTCTAGTTGATAAGATTGATTCATGAAGTTTTTGTAGTTGATTAGGACACATAAAAGTATTCTAGTAGTGTAATTAATTTGATTTCTTAGTTGTTAAAAGAAGAGTCCAAGCAAACTGGGGGGCTCTTAGGATGAAAGTTACGGCTGATTTGGCAAAAGGAGAAGACTCCAAAAAGCTGATGTGTCGTAAATATGAGTGTTCTAAAATCCTATGTGTCGCAATTTTAAGCGAAGGTTTCAGCTTTTTATATATATATAGATTGGACAAGCTGTTTTAACGGAAATCTTCTAACACAGTCATCTATCAATGTAATGTTTGAGTCCAAAATCACTGTTTCCATCAGTAAAGAAAAAGAGAGGTAGGGAACCCTTCAGTATCAATTATCATCACAAGAAAACCAAATTTCTGAGGTTTTTTTATATTAACCTCGTGACTTGCAGGTCCAGATATCGTGCAGAACTATTGGGCAGAACTGTTCAATGTACTCTCCTAGTCCTATCTGTATCAGGGGTTAATCAGAGAACAACCTCCCATTTTTAGTCCAGAGTCCAGATGCACACACCCCGGGGACTCTGTAGATACTCAAGAAGAGCGAGACCCATTAGCAGTCCCAAGCCAGCCACGGTTTGAATGTACTTCACCTACCTGAGTAATACATAAGATTGGTAAAACTTTTATCCAGATTTAAAATCGGCTGTCCACAAGACGTAGGTGAGTTGAAGATAGCACGGATTATTGCCCAAAAGTCGTGTTTAATAATTTTTGTTACGCTTCGTGATCAGCAATACCCATAGCATATTGACTCACTTTAAGCCCAAATGGGTATCTAGAGAAAAGAACTGCCCTGGCCCCCTTTCAACACCACTATTCTCAACTTCATCAACCTACACATTTGTTTGACCTTTGACCACTCATGGCTTTACATCCATCCTGCCCAAATTCGGGCATTCAGCACATCCGGTGGCTTCCATCTCCTTCCGATCCTTCCATCTTGGATCAAAGCTATTAAACCCAGAGCTGTCAATCCAGTTGCTCTTTAACAAGGCAATAATTGAGTCACTGTATGTAAATCGACTCTTTTTTTACCCCAGCCATCTTTACCTAGATTAGAAGCTTATGGCTGCCTAAAAGAGTCCTCATCACTCTCCCCTTTCTCCTTGCTCTTCTTCATCTCTCTGTGCAGCTTGCGTGTGTCAAGAAGAAGCATCAAGTGACGAAATAAGGTAAACGCTTCCATTACCTGCCATAGCACCTACTGTCATTTTGAAAAAGAACCTTGTGCAGTGACCCATCTACCAAAAAGCTACAAATTTTGTCACAAAAATTGCCTCATACATGGCATAAAATTGTCTCCAACTTCAATTATCAGTCAGAGACTCCCCATTTTATTTTTCGGTTTCTTTTTGCAACTAAAAAAATCATCGATCGGAGAGCGCAAACCACCGTAACGAACTCGATTTATCAACAGATATACCTAGACTTATGATGTAGACAGCCTAATAAACTTTCCCACCATGAAAATTGGCAGAAAAACTCCATCAAAATCACAGCCGAAGGTGAATTTTTTCATTTTTTTTCAGCCGCTTCCATGTAATAAAATTTCCTAATAGGAGTTTTCGGCCACCCTCTCGCACGTTGGAAGGCCACGCCTGCCACTAGTTCTGCCCATTCCAGCTAATAGCAACCGAAACAGTGACCTGAACTCGCTTGGGTTTCATAGAGAAGAAAAACAATTAAAAATGACATAACATCGCTGAAACGCAGCTCTGGTCAACGGGCGGAGAAATGTATGCACCCTAGTACCACTTTTTTGCCTTTTCCAACGCCACCAAATATGACCTATTACACCATGGGCGGCACCTTTGGCAACGCAAGTCTAACGATTAACCCCATCTACTTCTACAGCATCTTCTACAGAGACCCAAATCACCCCCACCCCACTACAAAATCTTGGATACACCCACAATAAGACCCGCCAATTTACCCTCTTCAATCTCATCATTCGTCCCCGAAAACAGAGAGCAATAGTCTGAATCCCAAAATTTTAAGAACAACTTTTGGTATTTATTTTTTAAGTAAGATTTTCTTACCCCTCATTTATTAACAGTGAAGCAGGATCATGTCCCATAAAAGGTGGCACCATCTTCCCTAATCACCCCCGCCAATAAACTGGCCCTCAAGTTTCAAACTTGTGCCTGCCTTTGTGCCTCTTCTTCACGGACGTTGCTCGCCCACTTCAGACCAAAGCTCTCGCACACCTAAACTCCATAGACATGACCTTGATTCCATGTCAACAGTCTCAATGAGCCACGGTTTCCATTCTCGAACACCCACAAAAGTTCTTAGCCAAAAGTTGTAATTTTGTGCACAAAACAGAAACTTGCTGCCAACTTTCTTGGAGCTTACTCTTGTCCCGTCATTCCCTCTTGCTGAAGAGAAGACCCACGTAGCACCATGGCTCATGGTCATGGCTCACCCACCGCCACCGCCACCGCCAGCTTGCCTCCGTAGGTTGAGGTTGGACCCCAAGCACGGGTCAGCATTATATACATATACCCCTAGTTGTATTTGCATTACTCAACTTTCACAATCATAACTTGCCCCTCTCTCTCTCTCTGACTCACCTATACATATGCAGGACTGTATCTATATATGCATATATCCTCTTTCCCAAAAATCGCTCCTTCCCCCTTTGTTTTAAAAAGAATTGCTTGGCAGAGTTGGATCAAAATTTTATCTACTTTAGAAGACCATAACATACAACAAGAAAAGTCTGTTTATTAGCGTTCTCTCTCTCTCTCTCTCTCTCTCTCTCTCGCGTCGACTCATTAGCAGTTAGAACAGAGATCCCCTATTCACACACACCCACCCATCTCTACTTCATCAGGGCAGGCAATTTTCCCGCTCAATTTTGTCTCGTTAATGGGAATCCTGCTCTCGTTTCAATCTTTTTCCGTGGGTTTCTCGAGAAAATTTACTTTCCTTCTCTCTCTGTGGGGTGTGTGAACTCGTCCTGTTTGCTTCGAGTAGACGAATTAGGGTTTCGAATTCGGTAGAATTAGGGCTTTGGAGGGCGAATTGGCGATTGAGGGGAGATGATAATCAAGCGCAACTTGAAATCGGTAATGCCGAGTTTGAAGCGGTGCCGAGTAGGCGACTCGGCCGGCGAGGACGAGGAAGCCTCCGGCGAGCGGAAGAAGCGCAGGGCGAACGGGTACTACCCCCTCCACCTGCTCGGGGAGGTCGCCGCCGGCATAATTCCGATAGGCAGCTACGGACTGCACCACATCTTGGGCGGCGGAGGTGGAAGTAAGGGCTGCGGCGGAGTAGCGGCGGAGGCGTGGTGCAGGGAGGAGGTGGTGGTGGGGGAGTCCAAACCGAGGGTTAAGGAGGCGGCGCCGAGGGTAAGCAGTGATCGGGTGCAGGAGGCTCCACGGCCGCCGCTGGTTAGGACATCGAGGGGGCGTGTTCAGGTACTCCCTTCCAAGTTTAATGATTCGGTTTTGGATAATTGGAAGAAAGAGAAAAGTAAAGGTAGTGGTAGTGGCGTTAGGGAGTCAAATTTAGACCCCGAATTTATTCCATACAAGGAGAAAAATAGTTTCAAAATCCCCAAAGTAGCAAATAAATACCATAATGAGGATAAGGATAAGGTTAGCTATCAATGCCGTAAATCTTTGCCGTTGTTTGAGGAGGAGTTTGAGGAATATGGCTGTCAGGGGTTTAAGAGTTCGCACAGAGAGTACCCCATTGGGGGATTTAGGGAAGAAATAGATGGCATTGATGGGTTGGAGGACGAGGAGGAGGAGAGTGGGGTGTACGGGTTGAAGGACTTCGGACCGGGAGATATCGTGTGGGCGATGTCAGGGGAGGATTATCCTGCTTGGCCGGCCATTGTTCTTGATCCATCGATGCAAGCTCCCCAACAAGTTTTGAGCTTTCGGGTTGCTGGTGCAGTTTGCGTTATGTTCTTTGGTTACTCTGGGAATGGAACGCAGAGGGTAAGTTTCACTTTCTGTCTCTAGCTAATTGCTATGTGTTATATTTTCCGTCCTTTTTTATGTTGTTTTGTCCGGAGTAACCATGTTCATTGCCATTGTTCACTGATGTTGAGCAGGACTATGCATGGATTAAACGAGGGATGATATTTCCATTTGTAGAATCTGTAGACAGGTCTGTGATTGTCAGGTTGATTTGTTGTGTTGAAATTGTCACTTGAAAGCAGGATTCTGATCCATATTCGCTTGGATCAGGTTTCAGGGGCAGACAGATTTGAACGATAGCAAGCCCAGCGATCTTCGGTCTGCAATTGAGGAGGCATTTCTGGCAGAACAAGGCTTTACTGAGATGCTGATGGTGGAAATCAATGCAGCAGCTGGAAATTTTGGTTATCTTGGGGCTATTCCTAGTAGGGTCCAAGAGACTAGTAATACAAATCAGCATCAGGATTGTGACTCCCGGAAGCAGGCAAGTTGCCTTACAGCTTTGTGCCTTATTTTGACACTTCAACATGTCGGTGACCATGGTTATATATGTTATCCGAGTAACCTATGCACTGTTCTCTGATCTTAGGGGAGTTCAAAACAAGTAAAACGACCTTTTATTTTACATAAGTGTACAATTAAAATTTTTGACCGAAGAACCTCTATCTCACATAAAATATTTTGGTCCTTTCACTATTGTTTTGCCTAACATGTCTTGTCCTTCGGCGTTCTGAACTGGTTTATATCTTATACTAGTGTTACTAATATTACTTGCTGTAGGGTGTTTACTGTTAAAATTGCATGTTTTTTCCCTTGCTGCAGTTAACAAAACGAAAGCATTGTTGTGGCATATGCAAGAAGATTCGGCATCATTCAGAGAGTGGGAGCTGGGTGAGGCAGTCTACAATCTGAACTACTCTTGCTTCTTCCAAAAAAAAACTACTCACGGTGGTTCTGTTGTTTTTATGTGCCTTGAGATTGTTATTTGATGATCTATTAATTAATCTCCTATAATTTTACTCAATTAGGTACGTTGTGATGGCTGCAAAGTGTGGGTGCATGCGGAGTGTGACAAAATCTCCAGCAATCTTTTCAAGGTCTCTTCTTCAAAGAATATACTTATCTTTGTGTATTTGGAGGGAATGTTTGTTCCGACACCCTCATATGCTTGTCCACACCCACTTGTCTATAGAAATGTTAATATTTTGTCTCTAACTCACTTTTAGCAACAAATGAGTGTGTGAAAAAGCATAGCAAGTTTCGGCTATTGTACTCCCTTCGTTCCATTAAAATTTTCCCATTTAGTTTTTTGCAAATTTCTAGGAAGATTTTGTACATGTAAATGTTGACTTCACTCATTGTTTTTACCCTTGCTTGACTTGCCAAATGATACTTGTTTAATCTATGATTGCTATTTGAGTTTAATGCTACTAAATAAATCGTAGGCATTCGCTAAAAGTCAAAGGCGAAAGTCCAATCGGAAGGAGGTAGTAGAAAGTCGTGTGTGTGTGTGTGTGAAGTTCTTTCTTTTATGTCTCCTTTAAAGTTGATTTTATGAATTACTGTTTTCTAGGATCTGGAGACAACTGACTATTACTGCCCTGGATGCAAAGCAAAGTTTAACTTTGAATTGTCAGATTCAGAAGATTGGCAGCCTAAAGCCAAGTAAGTCTCAGCCATATGTGAGCTGGCAATCCCTTCTCTGGCACTCAGAGCAAAAGTTGAATGCTTTACTTCTTAGCATCCAATTTGATCTTTTGTTTCAGAAACAACAGAAACAATGGTCTGCCTGACAAGGTTACAGTTGTCTGCACTGGAGTGGAAGGCTTATATTTTCCCAGCCTTCACTTGTAAGTATACACAACTTCATGACTCCGTAGTTGCACCATCTGATAGGAATAAGAACTTATAGGAGAGATGTTCGAGATGTTCTTATCTTGTCTATTGTGCATCCGAGTCTTTCTGGCATTTGATAGATTTTATTTTTCCAACTGGCTCCAGCTGCCTCACTTGTATGTAAGAGGTGCTTCAATTTTTTGATGGGAGCCTAATTTTAAGGCTGGTGCTAATACATCCAGAGTACTCTGGTTACCAACTCAGCTGCCTCTATTTAAATTTTTTATCTTATAATCTGGTGTAAAAGAATTCCAAACTTTGCAAATCGGTGCCTTGCCACTTCGCTAAATATTTTTATCCAAGAATATCATTTAAAGAAATATTCATCGTAGGAACTGCAAGAATTTGCATTGGAGTTGTTAGTTGTCCTAATTTATATTTTAAGTGGACATTGGGATAAAATCGTATTTTAAGGTGATGAGTTTCTGTGGTGAAATAAGTTGATGCTAGCTGGCCGTATTTATCTCTTGGCGCTATATATGCAATGTTCTTTGATGACACAGTAAAGGGAAGAAGACAGCCTATATGTACATCTTGTCCATCATGCAAGCAAGCCTATCTTTGAATTAAAGAAGAAATGATGTAGTATCAGTATGTCTGAGGTATACAAGACAAACACTATTTTGCCTATTTGCTGTTGGCAATGAACTGAACATAGAAAAGCGTTCTTTAGCAGCTGGCTTATTGAATGCAGACACATTTTTTCCATCTTTGATTTTATTGGCGACACTCGCCTTATTTAATGCAGGTGTGTTAATTAATCTTTGCATTTTTCGGTGGTGCTTATTGCCAGCATAAAACAATAAACATTAGTAGGCTGCTGGTGACATTTGGACTGCATTTTAAAGGTTTCCTCAACTGATATAATCTAAAAGCATTAACTTACTGTCACAATGATCTGTCAAGAAGTAGAGGAGATGAATCATTAGCATTTGTTGGGGGCTCTAGTCTTTGTTAGTATTTTTTGGGGATCTTCAACTAATTTGGCATATTGTGGAACATATTAGCCATGAAACTTGCAGTACTTTTATACTGAAGGTTAAAAGTTCAAATGTTCACAATTGTAATGGACAGACATATATGTTGATATCGTGAGTACGTTTACATATTTTGTACCAATATTCATGGACGTAAACAAGTTCTTGAGGTTCCTGGGTTAATATTTTACTTAAATGTCATAATGATGTCCAATTCGAAGGTGGTTCATTATACAATGGACTTTTAGAACAAGTAAAGATGAAACTCCTACATCTTAAGCTCTCGAAATTTTGCTAAACCGATTGGGGATTTTAGCTTAAATTAAGTAAGTTGAGGATATTGGTTTTGTACTTTCGATATGAATTGGGTTGCTCCGTCAATTGATGCGGAACTTGTTTGGCATTTCGTGATATTATTCTAGGCAACAGATATTTAGGCAATACATAATTGTTTTCATCAAAGTTCTCGTTCATGGCCAATCAATCTCAGTATCTAACGATGCTATTCTGGTTGACTGACTGTTGAATTGTTGTCTGCTCGCCTTGGGAGAATAATTATTGAGATATGTTTGTAATTCGGAATTTGCAGTCTGATATCTATTCCATGTTCCTTCCCCCTTTCCTTATGTTACAGAGTTGTTTGCAAGTGTGGATCTTGTGGGACGGAAAAACAGGCACTTAGTGAATGGGAGCGGCACACAGGTTCAAAAATGAAAAATTGGAAGACTAGTGTCAGGGTGAAAGGTTCAATGTTACCACTGGAACAATGGGTTTGTACCTGAAATTCCTTTTCCTTTGTGGTTTGCAACTTTTCTTTTTCCTAGACTGCTTCTGAGGGGACTTTTTGGTTTATGTGTATGCATATATCCAACAAATTAGTACTTACTCATAAAATTAATGTAAACATATCCTTATTCAAAAATATATGTGTGCTAATTCAAAAGATAGATATATATATATATATATATTATATATCTGTATATATATATATATATATATATATATATATATATTTTTTGATAAGTAGCATATATATTTTTAAAGGTGAATTTCTTGAAGCAAGGATTCTTTTGGACTGCTGAACCTAAGACTACCCTAGCTTCTCCAATTGCAATCTTCTTGTCTTACGAATATTCTAAAGTAGAATTTCACCCTTTCCTGACCTGCATAGCCGGAGCCTTGTGCACTGGCTAGCCCTTTGTATCTTGTGGAGTGCATATTCTGGTGAGAGGGTACATCATGACTCAACAATCTGGTATGGTGTTGGCTGTTTTGGTCGGGCCTGCACGATTTTAAAATGTATAACTACCACGATGAAGAGCCCAAACTTATATGTGCAGCATCTCCCTACTGCAAAGCCTACGTGAAGCAGAATTGATGATTATGAGTAATTGTTACTTGATACGTCACACCACGCGTCTTGACTACAGCCATATTTCGTAATTTTAAAATCCAAGTGTATTGCACATATGTCTAAGGTGACCTAATTGTTGACTTAACATCAGATCCACCTTATATTAAGACCACTGTGAAGTTTACAAAGCGCTTCAGCTTGTGGTGACATCCTGATCTTCAGATCAAACGCCCAATCTGTGGGCTTGCAATGGACTGCTGCTTCTTCTTCCTCTCCTTGTCCTTTTCTTTGTCTTTTTTGTGTCAATTTCATTATGAGCCCTGGCCTAAGCTCCTTATTTATGTTGACTGAAGTTCAGTGTCATGTTTAGAGGTAGTATTCTCGAACCCTGTTTTCCAATTTTAAAAGGATCTCCAGTTGCTGGCTTCTTGATTTTTTAGCACTTTGGTAGAATAATTAACCTCTTGCATTTCTTCTATGTGCATCAAGGTGCTTTTCTTCGTCATATGCGTTTATTTTTTTGAAACTATAAGATCATTTGAGAGTATGACTGTCGCTGATATGAGAGGTGTAAACATCTAATAAAATCTCATTTGTCTTGTCAGATGCTGCAAGTAGCAGAGTATCATGCACACAGCCTCCTTTCTGTTAATTCTCTTAAACGTCCTTCTATAAAAGCACGAAAACAGAAGTTGCTTACGTTTTTGCAAGGTATACTCCTTGCCTTAGCATTGGATATTACATGTTTTAGGGAGATATTCCACTTCACTGCAGCAGCACAGATGAAGGAATTGACATCACTGTTTTATTTCGTGACAGAAAAATATGAACCTGTTCATGCCAAATGGACAACAGAACGGTGTGCTGTATGTCGATGGGTAGAAGATTGGGACTACAACAAAATTATTATCTGTAATAGGTATCAGATCCTTGTACCTACCTTTCACTAGATGTATTGGCATATTCTTCATTTTATCAAATTAATGTCGTCAATTTGATGTATTCCTTTTTAATCGAAGTCTACTTATTGTACCACGTTTTATCTGCTACACTTGTATAAAGAATATTGCTGATCTCTTATAATTTGATCAGATGCCAAATAGCAGTCCATCAAGAATGCTATGGAGCAAGACATGTGCGGGATTTCACTTCTTGGGTTTGCCGATCCTGTGAGACACCTAAGATCGAGCGGGATTGTTGCCTCTGTCCAGTAAAAGGCATGGACTTTACACTGGCTTGAATTTTTTGAGCCATTCATTTGTCATTAAGCATTTTTCTAACAGTGTCAAGAGGGATGATGATAAATAACATATAGCCTTCCTGTTTTTTGGTAATTTTTAACTGAAAATGAAGGGGGGAAATGAGATGAGCTTTTACAAGATGCTGTTAGAAGTGTGACTTTGCTTGGTGTTATTTTGCTAAAATAAATAATAATCAACACATCCAAACTTTCCTTTTATTGTCTCACCCTTTGCAGTGGGATGCTATGCCGTGCTCCTTTTTGGAAATATGAGTGATTGGATTTGTTAATATTGAAAAATCATCTTAGTAAGCCTATCTCATTTAAATTTTTATCTACTAGACTTTTTTTTTCATGCACAGAATGTGAGAGAGAGGGGGGGGGGGGGGGTATCATCAGAGGAGTGTCTTAGCGCACACTTCTCTTGGTGTATAATTCCTAATGTTACTGGCTTTCATTGTCAAAGTAGGCTTTGTCTAAATTATGAGATTATCAGCAGGAAGAGTATATTATCAATTGATAGATGAACTGTTTGTGGATTTCGCCTTCCATTCTACTGCTATAATCAGTATTACTTAAACTAACAGGTTGCAATTTTTCCTTTAGGAGGTGCTATGAAACCTACCGATATTGAGCCACTGTGGGTTCACGTTACTTGTGCTTGGTTTCAACCTGAAGTTTCTTTTGAGAGTGATGAGAAAATGGAGCCTGCTCTTGGAATTTTGAGAATTCCATCAAACTCTTTTGTGAAGGTAATTTCTTTGTTACTTTCAAACTCTGTTGTGACAGGTAGACATAGTGTTCCACCTGCTGTTGGTTCATAGATATCCCATCTTATTTTCTTGATGTCAAGAAACATAATAGAATCCAATGTTGGCCATTGCCGTATGAAGACATATCTTGAAACTAAAAATATCTGTATATTTTGTGGGATATATTAACCTGTAAAATGAGTTCATCTTGGTATCCTGATGTCTTTTGGTGTCGTTTCCATTGGATATAACGAGATTTTTGCCCTGATGCCTATTATGAGATTAAGTGCACCAAGAGGCCAATGTTTGTTGTAGTTATGCTGGTAAAGGAGTTACTGTTTTATACAGCAACCAATTTTGCCATAGAGTCTCATATGAAGCTGAGAGCTGGTTCTGATGGAATGAAATCTTTGTGGAGCATTGCTACTAAATTAATACATGTTGTCTTGTATATGTTAGTCTAGTTGAAAGTATCAGCATGCGAATGACTGACCTAATAGACATGAATGTTTGGCTGTCTAAATCCTTAAGTACCATTGTTTCTATTATTTCAGATTTGCGTCATCTGTAAGCAAATTCATGGTTCCTGCACACAGTGTTGCAAGTGCTCTACTTATTACCATGCAATGTGTGCTTCAAGGGCAGGGTACCGGATGGAGGTAAGGACTGATATCTCTTCAGTTGTGATAGGATTTTAGATTGGTCTACTGTACTTAAGTGAGTGCTTCATGTTACTTGGGTGCCTTAAAGAGCTGTCTTTATTCAGTTTAAGAAGGGGTTGGGCCTTCAGTGGTGTTGTTTAGCTCTCTAAAATATTGCATCCACTTGGTCTAGGAGTTTTAGACAGTAGTACTCTTCTCCTGCACTTCAATCATGCATGTAGTATCTGTGGGTGGCTTGCTTACATAAAGGCCACTTATACCACTAGTGTATACCATAAGTTAAGTTAATGCCCAGTCTTATTGCACTTCAATTTCCGTTCATGTCCTTCATGTAGCATGGTATCTGTGGCGTGGTTCACCTTGCTTACATAAAGGCCACTTATACCACTAGTTTGGTGTATACCATTAAGTTATCCCACGTCATTTTAATAGAAGCGTGAACAATGGAATTTCGGGAAAAGAGAAAATTGAGTTTATTGTGAGCCTCATTGTTATTTAATCTAGTCTCTTCTTCTAAAAGGATTGAGTATAATCTAAATTCAGTTTTGTGTGGATAGTTTGCACTTTAATACTTGATGGTAAGATAAACAATCAATCAGTAAACAGTGAACTTTATGTGAGGCATTTGGTGGAATTTGGAATGGTCATTCAAATAACTAAATTCAGAGTTGATTTGCAGGACCGTTCTGATTATCAACATTCATAACATGCTTACAAATATACCAAAGAATGCCCAAAATGTCGTTGAAGTAGTTTTCATTTAGTCAAGTTATTTGATGGCATTCTCTTCCTTCGACGCCAAACCCTGCGCACACAAGTTACGGGCACAGAAACGTGTGCTTTAGTATCTCCAAGTGTTTGTTTAGTGGGTTGCAATGTCCTACACTACCTATTCATGTTATTAGTTATGGACTTCTTCTTTAAGCTTTCTCTCGGTATGTTTGTCTCTGCATGTGCTCAAGTCTTTTCTCCTCTTCAACTTTTTTTACCTCTTTAAGTAGGTGAAAGTGAATCAGGTTACTACGATTTATATCTGTCAAGTAGGCTCATTTATTTGCTAAATGTGGTTGCTTAGTGTAAATGCTTTTCAAACTGCAGTTGCATTGCTTGGAGAAAAATGGGAAACAGACTACAAAAATGGTTTCATATTGCGCGTACCACAGGTTTGTTTTATTTCAAGTTGCCTTGAATAGAAAAATCCTAGATGAAATCGCACATTTTGGCAAATTCGAAACATTGGTCACGGTATTGTGAAACATCTGGCTCACTTTAGGCCATATTATTTGGGAGTCCAACTTTTGGGAAGAGTGTCGTTGCTCACAGAGAAAGGTCAATAAAGAGAAAAGAAGAAACATGTAGAAGTTCCCACTCACCTTATTTTCATCCCGAGGTCAATAAGACATGTTAACCGCTTTTTGCTCGTATTAGTTGTAGCAAATATATTTAACGTGTAATCTATGCACTCCATATGCTTGTTTATTTAGTACATCTACGTGGCTGTATTTTGTGCAGGGCTCCAAATCCAGATACTGTTCTAATTATACAGACTCCTATGGGGGTTTTCTCTGCTAAAAGCCTACTTCAAAATAAAAAGCGCAATGGTTCCAGGCTAATTTCAGCTAACAGATTGGAACTTCAAGAAGCTCCAGTAATCGAGCTCAATGAGGTTGAGCCATTCTCTGCTGCAAGGTGCCGGGTCTTAAATAGAGTAAACAAGGTACCTTGAACAAAGCTATATATTTCCTATATCTGATCAATATTCCTGAGACTTGGAAAGTTTGAAGGCTTTGCATTGTAGCAGTAAAAGGTAAAAGATTAAGGTTTAATCACTGCAAGGTGTGAAATTCAACCCAAAAAAGGCACAAACATAGAAAAAGCTGGCAATTTGTGAAAATGAATATGTCAATGAACATGCAACAAACAATTCTTTAATTCCTTATTCGAGGCAAGTATAGTACCAAGCAAATGTAATATGAAAATCTCAGGGATCATAATTATTAACAAAATCCATGTTTCATCAAGGAATACGTTTTGATTCATGTCGTTAACAATTCAGCATGCATGTAAAGGTATCCTTATATATGTATGTATAGTCATCTTTATTATCCTTTCCTTGCCCACTTCAGTAATGCATCTATGTGTAACCATTGCATGGATTGTTAGCTTACTTCAGAAAAAAATAAATAAGCCGTTCAGTCACAGTTGAATTTTGTTTTAGAAGTGTCAGTCTCATTTTCTGAAAATATGCACCACCTTCAGCATCTCTTCTGAAAAGTGTCTATGCTTCTATGGTGATGTTGTAACGAGACCTCTTTCAATGGATATTTCTGATAAAGCTACCTGGTCTTTCATGAAAAGAACAAAACATTAATCTTCTAAGCACAATTTAGTAGACTTGCTTTCTAAAAGTTGCAGCACAACCAAATTAAATGGACTCTTTTTTGGTGATGCATTGGGTTCCGGGAGTGCAAGTCTACTTTGTTGGATGCTGGGAGCAGTCTGGCAATGGAATTTTTAACTAAGGAAGCCAGATCACTTCCTTAAAGATAAACCATTCTTTGTTTAATTATATCGGCTTCGGTTTTTGTCCCATTTAATATTTGTTGCATTAGAGTTTTAGTCTACCGAATTTTGTTCACTGGTTCACGAAACAATGCTTGATGGCCCCTACCATTATTTAGGGAATCATCGTGTTATGGCACCATTCTCAATATACCATATGTGATTGGATGATATTTACTATTTTCTTCTTCGTTGGAGCAAAAATACTTGTTGTAC
The DNA here is from genome assembly GCA_033070095.1 of Escallonia herrerae. Classification (NCBI taxonomy): domain Eukaryota; kingdom Viridiplantae; phylum Streptophyta; class Magnoliopsida; order Escalloniales; family Escalloniaceae; genus Escallonia; species Escallonia herrerae. The sequence continues at coordinate 5,376 of JAVXUP010002092.1, read as the reverse complement.
AAGTTAATGTGTAATTTGCAGATCCAAGGATTGTAAAGCTTACATTTAGATATGCTGACTTCATCATAAACTTGTTAAATTACTATAATGAATGTTTTTCTTGTGTTAGAGAGTTTATCATGATATTTTCTTTCTCTTTTTGCTAGAGGACAAGAGAAGAGCCTATTCCCCACCGAGTGACAAGATCTTGCCATCATTCTTTGGTCGAGATTCAAAACTTGAACACGGTTATGGTAAGTTCATGTTCATTGTTACTTTCACATTGTATAATTTAGTTGGAAGTGGACAGAGACAACATATGTTCACAGTATATTTCTCTTATTGTTTCTTTAGCTTAGTTGTGTTTTCTTCTAGTTTGATATGATCATAAGAGGTCAATTAGAGATAACGTGCATGATTTTATCTTTGAGCAGGAAATAGAGGAGCCTAAAACCTTCTCTACTTTCAGAGAACGGCTACGACATTTACAGGCAACGTCTCATTCTTGTTCTCCGTTTCTACTTAATTCACTGAGTAACTTTCTTATTTTCCTTGGGCACATTTATGGCTCCAGAGAACTGAAATGGACCGCGTTTGCTGCGGTAGGTCTGGGATACATGGATGGGGACTCTTTGCACGTCGCAACATTGCAGAAGGAGATATGGTACTTCACGTACACGCTCTTTATTTCTTAATTTCCTTTCGGTATACTTGAGGACTGAATTATCATCTTAGAGGACCCCTTCCACTGACTTCATGAAAAACTCTGGGTAGGCCTTGGAAATCAGGCTACTCTAGTTTGGAATTTGATAGCCTTTGGACGCACGAAATACTCTTCACTAGAACTCATGTAAACCGGGCCATCAGAACAGATGTAGGGAACCAAAGCAACTTACCTAGAACTGATCATGCGCTATTTCAATTATTGTTGGAGGACTTGTTGATTTATGTCAAGCCTGCATTATAAACCAGATCAAGTGCATAATCAATTTGTGATAACAATACAACACTTGGCGTGTTTTTCATATGTGCTAGTATCTCTGAAGCATTTTTCTTCTCTCCATGTGAGCAGGCTTTAGTTGCAAAGTGGGTCATTTCTTGTCAGGACCTCCTTTCAACTAAATGTGCTTTGTTTCCTTTTTTTGTGAACATACAGCATTCACATCGTGGAACTTGTATACATGTTTGCCGCAGGTTCTTGAATATCGTGGTGAACAGGTCAGGCGAAGTGTTGCGGATCTGAGGGAAGCACGCTACCATGTAGAAGGGAAAGACTGCTATGTAAGTTGACTAATGTAGAGATGTATTTCATCTTTGAAGTTGCAACTCTCTCTCTCTCTCTCTCTCTCTCTCTCTCTCTCTCCCTCCCTCCCTCTCTCTGAAATCTTGGTAAACTTGCTTTGCAGCTTTTCAAGATAAGTGAAGATGTGGTGGTGGATGCCACAGATAAGGGAAACATTGCACGCTTAATTAACCACTCTGTAAGTCATTCTCATAAAAGTTGGGTGTTTCTTTCCCTATCAATCTTTTTCCTGAATATTTCAACCAGAGTGCTATTATGTTCTTTATCTTGGTGATTGATCGGAAGGTCTGATACTTCACAATGCTCTTTAGACTTTAACATTTGCAAGTGTAGTGGTCATTTTTCACTCCATCTCAAGCTTTTTTTAGGAATCTCAACCTTTGTAAAGAAATGCTCTTTGACAAAACTACCTGCAGTGTAATATGATGTTAAGAAGGTTGCCAGTGAAGGAATTAGTAGATAAATTGGGAAATTGACAATCTTGGAATTGTCCATTTTAGATTTTTCCTTATTTGAATTTGGAAAGTAGCCTATATTTTAGGCCACTGTCTTTACAATCACACGCTAAAAGTTGCCTTTGCTTGGCGGCATAGATGTTACTTCTTCCTTCTTGACATTTCTTTTGCAATTTTCTGTTATTGATAGCATGACCTGCCTTTTCTTACCGAAGCTTTTTGTTTCATTATTGACAGTGTATGCCCAACTGCTATGCAAGAATCATGAGTGTAGGTGATGATGAGAGCCGGATTGTACTTATTGCCAAGACTAACGTAACCGCTGGTGATGAATTAACGTATCTCTCTCTCTCTCTCTCTCTCTCTCTCTCCCTCCCTCCCTCCCTCCTGATCCTCACTTGTGTAGCTCAAGAACGCTTCTAATTATTTCTCTTGGAGTCGAGTTAATTGAAAAGTCCTGATATCGTACTGCATGTTTACCTCATCTATCACTGCATTGTGGCAGGTATGATTACTTATTTGATCCTGACGAGAGTGATGACTGCAAAGTTCCCTGTTTGTGTAAAGCTCCTAACTGCCGGAAGTTCATGAATTAAGTTACACACCAGAGTATAGCCATTATTTCTCCGCGAGGAGCTCTAACCCATCTTCTTCTTGCGAAAGACCTCACTACACTGCTAACTAACTTTGTAATTTGTTACTTGAAGAAATGTGTAGTTTAGTTTGTTCTTTTAAGGAGAAATAAGAAACTGCTATAGGAGCTTTGGATTTGCTGGCCGTTCGGCGTCAGGCATTTTGTATAGCTAAGTTGACGATACATTCTTTTAGTTAATGATAATCAATTTTTGGTCGTACATTTTGTATTTAAACCCACTTGTTATTTAGTTTTAGGTTAACTAAGGTGATAACCTGTACAGGATTTAAAGAGAGAGGCCTACAACTTGTTTCTTTCTATGTTAGTGCCCCCATTGCCCTGCATTACTTTCCTACTGAATTCAATAATTCATACAAAGTTCAAGTGATAACTCTGACTTCCCCAGGTTGGGACCGTCGGCTGACGGGGTTGTCGCGTTATAGGTTATTGTTTTGTTTTCATATCACTTCTTTTATATGTATATGACGTCAGTAAAAGTCTGTATCCATACTTAATACTCCGTATTTATGTTAATGAAAATTTTAAAATTGACTCAAAAAGAAAAATAGTAACTCTAGAAGAAGGAGTAATATACAAGCAAAACCAAATATCATTCAATAAGAGTATAAATTTCACAATCGCAATACGAAAGAATAGACAAACTACACAAACACGAATCACTGAATCCCTCCCCTCCTCCTCCTCCTCCTCCTCTCTCAAAAAATGTGAAACAAAAACCAAACCTCTGAACTCAGAGCTTAATTAAGGTGGAACACAAACGTAAATCACTTGCATTTCAAGTTCTGGAGCTGCTTTGTCGCGAGGGCAATGTCCATGGTGCAGTTCATATTGGAGGCTCTGTTCTTCTTCATCATGAACATGATTGTCACCTTCCCTCTGATTCTCGATTGGCTGCTTAACGTTAAGAACCCGGAACTGATGTCAGTTGCCAGCTCCGTTGTGCTTGTTAGATTGGTAGATGACAAGTTCACCATAACATCCACCTTCCTCGTGTTCCTAATATTTGCTGTCCTGCGACGAAGGAAAGCCTCTCCCACCTTCGTGCCCCTGTAGTAGAAGTCAACAGTGGTGTTCTGGTACTTGAGTGGGCCGAAGTTGTTGTTTTGGATACCGAACTTGGTGTTCATCGCGATGTTGAACGATGGATTTGCCTGTGTCCCGACATCAAAAGTACTCTCGAATGTGGCAGACCGAACCCGGAACTTGGGGTTCCTGAACTTCATTATGGTCATCCCCATGATGGTCAAGACAAAGACTTGAAAAATCACAAAGATGACACCATAGATGACATACTTCTTGATTTTCTGGCGGCGAAGCTCGTCGGCTCTGGACTGAGCCACCTCTTCATCAACTCTGCCATAAGGGTTGGTTTGAAGGGGTAGTTGCGCCTGTTTCTCTGCCATCTTTTGATTCTTGAGGGAAAATAAGAAACTCTTGCAGGCAGTGGACGTATATGACTATGGATGCCTTTCTGCGGGTTATGAGAGAAAGATTTGAAGCCTTTGATGGATGATAGTGTGGCTTATGGAGGGTCCTGAGCAGCTATTTATAGAAAGGTGCATTAATTGATCTGGAACACCATAGTTGAAGATTAAATTATTAGTAGTAGTAATACCAAGTAAACATTGAGTAAAGGTTGGACTTTCTCCGCCAACCTTTCCGGAGGGGGGTCTCAAGCGAGTAGACTGCCGTTGTCGTATGTTGACATTCTAGAGAGATGTCTGCATATTGGCGTGCTGACATTCTCTCTGCGGTTTGACTGTGATCTCAATTAGGGCCCCAAAGAGGAGGAAAAAACATATAGAATTATGCAGGCGCATCCGTTGATTCCTTAACTTATCGAGCTTTAAATTGTGATCATACCTAACTTGTTTATCTCTCGAGCCCATCTTTATTTTATAGCTGTTTGGTTATCGAGCTGAGTTTAACAAGTTGACAAGCTTTCAAAAAGTGTTTCTAACTTGATTTATTATTTCACGAACCGATGTCAAATGATCTTGTAACCGAGTGAACAAAAGCTCAGCCTGAGCACATTGATTCATTTTACAAACCTAGTGAAGAAAATAACCACCACAGCTCAAATATGACCTTGTGTTTTTTTTGAACTCATTAACAATGCCATTATGGATCGCGTCTGTGCATAGCTTCTGCTGCGGTTGGTACTCTGATCAAAGTAAGATGATCTTTTTGAACGCAAAATTAGTTCAAGTTATTTGGCAGCTATTCGGCAATTTAATGTTGTATCGAAGTAATGATCTGCGCCATAGAAATTAGAACTGCACTATGGAATTAGAGCAGGGCCCCCACAATATAGAGCTTCGCCATGTGCTCTTATCTACAATTGAAATGTCTTTATTATCATAGAAAGGGTTACGATAATATCTTTGCCACTCAGGTTTTGAATTAGCTCATTGCACCAATAATTAGTGTATGACTACATGGTATTTGTGAGCATCACATAAAGGCAAGTGCAGTGAACTAGATCAAAACTTTGTAATGCAAATATCATTTCCTTGTCAATTTTACTTTGGAGTTGATAGAATTACAAATCAAAGTAGGCCTCTAACTTTCTAGGAAGCATTGATTCTGGCACCCTCTTATGCAGGTTCACGTCTTATTCGTTGCTCCGAGATACATATCAGGTCGCTATTGCACTTTTTGGCGACAAAAGAGAGTCCAGAAAAACATAACAAGCGGAAAAATATGTTCGCTCTTCTGAATTAGTTACTTTAGGTTAATTACTTTTGGACTTGTTGTTTTCAAGAGAGGGTTGTCAGCTTAATTAGGAGTCCACTAGGAGAGCCTTCATCCTCCCCGTTTTGACTGCATGAGCTTCACCTCCTCATTTGTGGAGACTCCAAACTCAGCTACTGCGTTCAACCATCCTATAGGCAGCTGATAAATTAAATGGATATTGCAGAGCAACTCTTGTAATGAATCGGAAAATTTGTCTTGAACTATGGAAGCACATGGCAAATAATAGG